>JAIUZE010073268.1:0-186088 GCA_022085475.1 Heliosperma pusillum | reverse complement strand
AACATTTGACGGCCGGGTCGATCAACGCATAGCGTTCGCCTCCCAACAACGTCGTCGTATGCCCACTAACACATGCATTTAAGAAGTAGGATACCTCCCCGTTCCGACATTCCAGCCTTACGAACGTGGAGGTAGCCAAGGGAATGAGAGTACAAAGCACAAGACAAAATAGTGCTAAAACCGTATCACTTGTAAAAACCGACTCAAAGTGGGACATAGCAAAAACCGTCACAAAACATGTGATACAAGCGAATGAAATATCATAAGTCCAAAACATTAATATTATAAGTCACTACGTAAAACTATACGATAAACGAATCATGCGAACTATTATAAATTACGAGTTTTAGAAATCATAGGAAAAATACACAGCCGTAGTGCCGGCAGGTCAGTGGACCGGCGGCCGGTACCCCGGCTCGCGCATCAAGCTAAAACTCAAAAATCACCAAAAACAGAGCAGTGTGTTCCAGGTCGGTCTAGGGGCCGGCGGCCGGTACCCCGGCCAGGAGCACCTCTATACAAAAATTCCAAAATTTCCAAAGTTCCTACTTATGTGTTCCCAGCCGGTGGGCAGACCGGCGGCCGGTCACCCGGCTGGGAACCCCAGTTCACCCGAGAGCCTTCTTCACTTGCTCAATTCATTTCAATTCTCATATTTAACTTCTAATAATTATCAACATTCATCAACTAACAACAATCATTATCAATAACATAAATCCTAAGCTTTCTAATCGTATTCTAAATACGAATTCTAGCATATAAAGCATGTAAAACACGTAAATGATATCGAGTAACCCTTCACCGTTACCTTTATGCGTCTTCATTACTCGTCAAGCTCCTCTTCAATTAGGAAATAGTCTTTGTCGGGATCTTGGAGGTCACCACCTACAAATAGATCATAAAAGATGAATTTACTTCACCTTGAGAAAGACGGAAAGTTTGAAAAGCGAGAAAGACGGTAATTTTATTATCAATACGGATAGAGGAAGGTAAGAGAGGAAGAATGAGACGAACTTACGTGAATTTAAGCAAGAAACGATTGAGATATGATTATTCAAAGAATGGAAAGATTATGGAGGCAAGGGTTTGGTTTGCTTAAGGAAGAAGTAAGTTTGATTTGTGTTGAATGAAAAATAGGTTAAGGGAGAGAGTATGAGGGAATATGAGTTGTATAAGGAAAAAGTCAACAAAAGTCAAAGTCGCCTTAAGACGGGATTCTCATGGAATCTCGCGGGAATTCCAAATACGAACTCGGAAATTCTAAATTCGACTCGAAACTTTAAATTCTAAATTAAATTTTAAATTTGCTGAAAAGTATCCGTAAAATATTTTCACTATAAAAATAGGGTACAATAGCGGGTGTTACAATCACCCCACCTTTTAAAAAGTTTCGCCCTCGAAACTTGAGGGAAAGAAAAATACCTTACTCGAATAGACTCGGATATTTACTACGCATAGAAGCTTCACTTTCCCAAGTCTCTTCTTCGACATTAGCACTTCTCCACAAGATTTTCACTAAAGGAACTACTTTACTTCTCAACTTCCTATCCTTACAATCAAGGATGCGGATCGGTTTCTCTTCAAAGGATAGATTCGGTTCAAGCTCGGGCATTTCCACTTGAAAGACATGGCTTGGATCACTAACATACTTCCTCAAATGAGAAACATGGAATACATCATGAACCTTAGCTAAATTCGGGGGCAAATCCAACTTATAAGACACGACACCAATCCTTTTCACAATATCAAAGGGTCCAATGTATTTCGGGCTCAATTTACCCTTAACACCAAACTGTTTAACACCCTTTTTTGGAGATACTTTCAAGAACACTTTATCTCCAACCTCAAGCTCTAACGGCCTTCTTCGGATATCGGCATAAGACTTTTGACAGTCTTGAGCGGCTTTCATTCTATCACGAATGACCTTCACATTATCAATGGTCTCAACAAGAACATCGGGGCCTAAGTCACGAACATCACTCAATTGGTTCCAACATATAGGACTCCGACATTTCCTTCCATAAAGAGCTTCATAAGGAGCCATCTTGATCGATGCATGATAACTGTTGTTGTAAGAAAACTCCACCAACGGTAGACTCTTTTCCCAACTAGACTGGAAATCAAGAGCACAAGCCCTAAGCAAGTCTTCTAAAGTCTGAATAGTCCTCTCAGTTTGACCATCGGTAGCGGCATGAAATGCGGTACTCATCAACAACTTACTACCCATGGCCTCTTGCAAAGCTTTCCAAAATCTCGAACAGAATCTCGGATCTCGGTCGGATATAATCACCATAGGAACACCATGGTATCTAACAATTTCATCAACATAGGCTTTCGCTAGTCGATCCAAACTCCAAGTTTCTTTGATCGGAATAAATCTAGCACACTTGGTCAAATGATCAACAACAACCCAAACGACATCTTTACCTCCAACGGTCCTCGGCAAAGCCATAACAAAATCCATAGAAATAGATTCCTACTTCCATAGCGGAATATCCAACGGTTGCAGCAATCCACCGGGCCTCATGTGTTCAATCTTCACTTGTTGGCAAGTAAGACATCTTCCAACATAAGATACATGATAAGTGAATATTTGTATGGTTTTAACCCCCAATTTAGCTCAGTTTTGTATGTCATTTGTGCTTTGTTAAGCCACTTTATGAGCTAATATCGTCTTCTAGGCGAATTCCTATGTTCTAACATGTTTTGTAGGGAAAGTGACGTTTCTACGCCCTTTTTCTATATTCCCGAGCATTTGCCTAGAACCCGACGATTCGGAGAAGCAAGCTTGACCAAGTGAAAGGCATTTCAAGAAGATTCACTCATTCGAAAGAGAGAAGAAGCAAAGACAGTTTCGTAGTTGTCGGAAGATCAATCATTTAGGTGGAAGAATTCATTGCCTTACATCAAACCCTATCAACAAACCCGACTCAAGAGGTCAAGGGGGATGTTGGAAGTCAAGTCAAAGCAAAGGAAGATGAAACGTTAGTCAAAAGGACCTGGATGACCACTTACCCGATCGGGGAAGTGTGTACCCGATCGGGTAAGTGTGCTGCTTCGAGAAAACGGCGTCTTCTTCCTACTTTTGTCCTATGTGTTTAATGCCCGACCTCTTCTCCACGAAACCCTAATACTATAAATAGATCATCTAGCCTCTCATGTCAACACACCTTTCTTAGAATCCTCTTCTCTTTTCTTCTTACATTTTCTCCTTAGATTAGGAGGAAGGGAGAACTAGTCTCTCTTCCCTCATTTCCTTCTTCTTTAGTCTTTAGTTCTTAATTTATTTCTGTCCTTTCCATATCAAAACTTTAGTTTAGATTAATAAGAATTTCATCTTTGTAGTCTACTTTGTTGAGGTACAAGTGTTGTAATTCAAGGATCGTTTATTATGTGCAAGGATTTTCTATTATTGTTATCGTTATCGTCATTGATCGTCATATAGGTATTTCTGTTTTACCCCTTGTTTAAAGTTCTTATTATTTTCCATTTGATTGTTATTTGCTTTACATATTGTCTTAGATTCATTTTCATGTTGTTATAATTGTCATTTCATTTCCTAGATTGTCAATTAGCGTCGTTATTATCGCCATATAAAGAGTCAAAACCAAATAAACATGTCCATCCTAGTTTTCATAGTTAATATCATTTTAGACATAGATATCATCATGAGTGAGTAGTCATCCTTTCTAGGGTGTAGGGTAGCCATGTTAGATTAATTAAAAGATGTTAATTGGATAAAAGAAATTGTGCCTTTTAAACGTTGTGTCTATGCATGTTTGGATTGTAACGATAATTATCGATTTTTGGCCAAAATCATTTGACTAGTATGGAATTCTTTTCCAAGGTAGACATACGAGAATTGAATAGACAAAGCATGACATGTTAGATTAAGACCTAGTAAATCGCACTAAAAGCCGCTAGACCATCTGATCTATGATTGTAATGAACACACCATTCTTACGAACGCTCAATGAATTATTTGCATATCCTAAATCCAATTTCATCAATATATCAATCTACATGTGTGAACCTACTTCCCTAGATGCTTTTCATTACTTGCTTTACTATTTTTAATTTGTTTTTATTTTGTTTTTATTTATGCTTTATATTAGTTTAGATATCAAAAATCTCAAAACCCAGATAATCATTAGATAGAACTCAATTGCGAGACAATTCACATTCCATAGGAAACACAATCTCCCTGAGGATCGACCCCTACTTCCCTAATTACATTAATTTGTTATTAGCCTAGTCTGGGTAATTTATCTTTGTATCGGGCTTGCGACAGGCCCGATCAAATTTTGGCGCCGTTGCCGGGTAGCACGGTTTAGTTTTCCTCTTCTTGTGATTTTTATCGCAATTAGTTTTATCTAGTCTTTAGGAACCCAAATTCCTTTAGACCTCTCTTGATTTTTCATCTTAGGTTTTCAATCTTATGCCTAGATCTTCTAGACTAGGGACCTCTATCTTTTTAGACCCCGAACTAGAAAGAACTCTGCGTAGGAATCTAAAGCTATTCAACGAAATTTCAAAAGTTTCTGATATTTCAAGTTTAGATCGTATTCGTGAGAAATACTCGGATATTCTGTCTAATCTTGAAGGAGAAGAAGATCCATTCTCACCTCCATTCACAAAAACCACTCAATCTTCATTCCATCTTCACTTTCACATTCGGAAATGGTTCGACTTTCAGACCATTCCAAACCCACTGCAGAAACACTTCCAAGGGGTATTGCTACACCCCAAATAACAGCCAAAAACTTTGAAATCAAACCATCCTTCATTAACCTCATAGAAAGAAGCCAATTTAGTGGCAATGCCACAGAAGATCCCAACCTTCACATCCAAAACTTCTGTGACTATTGCTCCACTATAAGACAAAATGGAGTCACCCAAGAGCAAATTAGAGAGATGCTCTTCTCATTTTCTTTGAAGGGTAAGGCAAAGTTGTGGATTCATAGCCTTGATAAGGTTACTTTAGGTATCACAGATTCGGAGAGCTTAGCTCTTGCCTTCTACCAAAAGTACTTCCCCCCAGAGAAGACCGCTTTGCTGAGAAGTCAAATCACTGGTTTCCGACAAGGGGATGATGAGAGCCTTTATGAAGCTTGGGAGAGGTACAAGGACTTGCAAAGAGAATGTCCTCATCATGGGTTAGATTCATGGCTCCTTGCCATCACATTCTATAATGGGTGTTACATAGAGTCCCGTCGTATCCTGGATTCTGCTAACAATGGAAGATTTGATCAAATCAATGTTGAAAATGCCCAAACTACCATTGAATCCATGGCAATTCACGATTCTCAATATAGAAATTCCCGCTCCATACCATCGAAATCCAAGCAAGAAGACCCCGCTTTGACGCTTTTACAAGCTCAAGTAGCCCTTCTCACACAAAAGCTAGAACAACTCCAATCCTTTACATTTCAACAGAGTGACAATGGTGTCAGTAAACTTGAAGCCATAATGCTGCAATTAGCTCAAAGGCAAGACACCATGATAGCTCAATTTCAAGAGAGTGATCAAGCTAAGGACGCCGCCATCAAATTGTTGGAAACTAAAATTTCCCAATTTACCTCTTCTTATACCCACCAAACCCAAGGGCAGCTGCCTTCACAATGTTACCAACCTCACAAAACTGTAAATGCCATTTCCTCAAGAAGTGGTAAGCATAATGATGAGCCCGTGGTTGTTGATGTTGAGAATGAGGTGCCCATGTCAAAAGGGAAAGAGCCCGAGATTCCTATTGAGATCAAGGTCCCATTTCCCGAAAGATTAGCCAAGCACAAGGAGGAGGCACAGTATGGTAAATTCCTTGATGTCGTCAAGAACTTAAATGTAACAATCCCTTTCATTGAGTTGATTTCCCAAGTTCCTTCTTATTCCAAGTTTATGAAGGAAGTCCTCAAAAAGAAGAGATCCTTCAATGAGACTAAGACCATAGCTTTCACTGAAGAGTGTAGTGCACTCTTGCAAAATAAGTCTCCACCAAAACTCAAGGACCCTGGTAGTTATTCCATCCCTTGCACTATAGGCACATATACCATTGATAAGGCCCTTTGCGACCTAGGTGCTAGTGTAAGTGTCATGCCCTTTTCTATGTTTGAAAAACTTAACATGGGTGCTTTGAAATGCACTAATATTACTTTGCAAATGGCGGACCGTTCTCTAAAACAACCTATGGGTGTTTTAGAAGATGTGCCTGTCAAAGTTGGTAAGTTTTTCATTCCCGTTGACTTTCTAGTACTTGACATGACCGAAGACTCTCAAATCCCAATCATTTTGGGAAGACCCTTTTTGCACACCACTAGTACGGTTTTTGATGTCAAGAATGGGAAGCTAACATTAGAGATAGGAGATGACAAGGTGACCTTTAATAAAACTTCAACAGTTAAGGGTCCCGTGTTAGAAGAACCTTGTTATGTGCTTAATGTTGATGACTCTTCTGTTGTTTCTTCTTTGCCTCGATCCTTACTGACGGATCCGGTGGAGGCACAGGTTAGTGTTGATTCTCTTGCAGGTGATCATACTAAAAGCACTACTGCTAAAAGTGCTAGAAGGGGCTATTCTCAGAAAAGCTTAGCATGGATGGAGAATGTAAAGCAGGCTATGATGACAAGCTTGGATGATAGTGAGCTTAAAGATAAAGGATGATTTCAAAGAAGGAAGTGGAGTCTAGCAAGACTTTAAATTGCGCTTCTCGGGAGGCAACCCGTGTTCCTTTTCTTTTTGCATTTTTAATTTTGTATTTCCCTT
Organism: Heliosperma pusillum; assembly: GCA_022085475.1. Lineage (NCBI taxonomy): Eukaryota > Viridiplantae > Streptophyta > Magnoliopsida > Caryophyllales > Caryophyllaceae > Heliosperma > Heliosperma pusillum. Next base: position 179,329 of record JAIUZE010073268.1, on the reverse strand, counting down.
TTTTTTAGGATTTATTTTGCAGATTAAAGAGTTTTTGAAGAACCTATAAAGACTTTCCTTGTCAAGTCCAAAAGACTAGCTTGGGGGAGTCCGCGCTGACTTGTAAGCTTCACTCTTCTTTCATTTTTCCTTTTCCCCATTAAGCATCTCGTTGCATGTTTAGTCTTCGTGCTCACATTGAGGACAATGTGATGTTTAGCTTGGGGGAGGGATTGCATTTTCCCACTTTGCATTTTAGTTGATCATTTTTCAAATTTTGAATAAAAGAAAGAGGAGATTTTAGAGAGAAATTTTAAAAGTTTCTGAACACAATTGGATGTTTTTCATGCTTTGCTTGCTTGTTTACTATGCTATCATGTTACATTTCCCAAACTTAGAGCTTTCAAAAGATAATGATTCAATATTTATTGAATTGAGCATACATGGGGAAGTCTTGTACACAGTAGGCATAGAATGAATCTATAGATGAGTACGCTTGATCTTGACATTTGGCAAGTTACATATATTGTAAGGTAGAACCTCCTTAGGCTGGTACATCTATACCCAGTCTCATTTAGGTATGTGTAGTTCTCCTTGTGATGTGTGTCATGTCAAAACGCATAAGTATGGTTCTCATTTCATTCCTATAAGCATTGCATTCATGATTCACTAAGATTTGAAGCCTTTTTCACTTTGAATTACACCTCAAAGAAAATCCCTTCATACAAATGCTTCACGAAATAATAGTTACAGATAAAAACTGCCTACCTTTTGAGCTAGTAGCTAGACTATGGTGTATGGGTGCTCTTTTGAGAAGATTTGTTCTTATTTGTCAAAGTGAATTTGGAAAACGAAAATGTTCAAGAAGCAATGTTATGAAAAAGAAAAAAAAAAGGAAGGAAAAAAGAAAAAAAAAAAAGAAAAGAAAAAAAGAAAAGAAAAAAAGAAAAGAAATTGAAAAAGAAAGAAAAAGAAATAAGAGAAGAAGTTGTGAGTATCTCCTCAAAATGTCAAGTCTATATTTAGAAGGAGTTTACCCTTGTGTTCCGTGTGTAATAAGCCAAATTGTTACTTCTGGCTTCGTTTTTCGTCTTCTGGGGAATTAACCGAAAGTTTGGATTGAGTATTCATTTATCATTGGTCAGTTGCTAGCTCATTCTAACCTTCACATTGACCATAACTATTTGTCCACCTTTCACCCATTTCCCAAAGCCTTTTTCTTATTTCTCGGCTTCTTTTCTATGTGCATTGTGATCTTTGACTTGTGTTTTGAATTGTTTACCATATTAGACTGCGGACACATTTTCATAAGTCGTAGATAGGTGAGTGTCTCAAAAACATTTACACATAAAGAAATCACCTTTTACATACATGAGTGTTCGAGTGTGCCGTGAGAGTCCATTTGTCAAAAGATCATGCAAGAGCCGAAAATTCTATAGTGAAATTCTTTGTGCTACGCCGTTATCTAAATCTCAGCCATGTTTATGTATCATTCTTGCCCACGTTGTTTTTGGGTTATGATTCATTATGTTTCCAAAGCTTTATGTTGAGATTTGTTTCTTGATGGTGTAGTAGCCAATGCTTGCAACCTTGTCCTGGTATTGTTTGTTATGTTTGCTTGAGGACAAGCAAAGGTTTAGCTTGGGGGAGTTTGATAAGTGAATATTTGTATGGTTTTAACCCCCAATTTAGCTCGGTTTTGTATGTCATTTGTGCTTTGTTAAGCCACTTTATGAGCTAATATCGTCTTCTAGGCGAATTCCTATGTTCTAACATGTTTTGTAGGGAAAGTGACGTTTCTACGCCCTTTTTCTATATTCCCGAGCATTTGCCTAGAACCCGACGATTCGGAGAAGCAAGCTTGACCAAGTGAAAGGCATTTCAAGAAGGTTCACTAATTCGAAAGAGAGAAGAAGCAAAGACAGTTTCGTAGTTGTCGGAAGATCAATCATTTAGGCGGAAGAATTCATCGCCTTACATCAAACCCTATCAACAAACCCGACTCAAGAGGTCAAGGGGGATGTTGGAAGTCAAGTCAAAGCAAAGGGAGATGAAACGTTAGTCTAAAGGACCTGGATGACCACTTACCCGGTCTGGGAAGTGTGTACCCGATCGGGTTTTTGTGCTGCTTCGAGAAAACGGCGTCTTCTTCCTACTTTTGTCCTATGTGTTTAATGCCCGACCTCTTCTCCACGAAACCCTAATACTATAAATAGATCATCTAGCCTCTCATCTCAACACACCTTTCTTACAATCCTCTTCTCTTCTCTTCTTACATTTCCTCTTTAGATTAGGAGGAAGGGAGAACTAGTCTCCCTTCTCTCATTTTCTTCTTCTTTAGTCTTTAGTTCTTAGTTTATTTCTGCCCATTTCACATCAAAATCGTAGCTTAGATTAATAAGAGTTTCAATTTTTGTAGTCTACTTTGTTGGGTACAAGTGTTGTAATTCAAGGATCGTTTATTATGTGCAAGGATTGTTCTATTTATGTTATCATTATCATCATCGATCGTCATATAGGTATTTCTATTTTATCCCTTGTTTAATGTTCTTATTGTTTTCCGTTTGATTGTTATTCGCTTTACACATTGTCTTAGATTCTTTTTAGTACCGTTATAATCGTTGTTTCATTTCCTAGATTATCAATTAGCGTCGTTATTATCACCATATAAAAAGTCAAAACCAAATAACCATGTCTATCCTAGTTTTCATTGTTAATATCATTTTAGACATAGATATCATCATGAGTGAGTAGTCATCCTTTCTAGGGTGTATGGTAGCCATGTTAGATTGATTAAAAGATGTTAATTGGATAAAAGAAATTGTGCCTTTAAAACATTGTGTCTATGCATGTTTGGATTGTAACGATAGTTAACGATTTTTAGCTAAAATCATTGACTAGTATGGAATTCTTTTTCCAGTAGATATACAGGAATTGAATAGACAAAGCATGACAATGGTAGATTTAGACCTAATCCAGTCGCACTAAAACGCGCGAGACCATCTGATCTATGATGGTAATGACCACAACCACCATTCTTACGAACTCTCAATGAATTAGTGTGCATACCGAAACTCCAAATTTCACATCAATCTATCAATCTACAATGTGTGAACCTAACTTCCCTAGATGCTTTCATACTTGCTTTAACTTATTTTTATTTATTTGTTTTATTTTTGTTTTTTATTTTATGCTTTTATATTAGGTTTAGATATCAACAAATCTCACAAACCCCGATAATCATTAGATAGCACTCAATTGCGAGACAAGTCACATTCCAAAAAAGAAACCTAGGAAAACAACCTCTCCCTGAGGATCGCCCCCTACTTCCCAATTACATAATTGTTAATTACCTAGTCTGGGTAATTTTTCTTTGTATCAGGGCTTGCGACAGGCCGATCAATACAACATCACCCTTCAAGTTCGGCCACCAAAACTGTAGCTTCAAATCCTTGTACATCTTATCACCTCCGGGGTGAATAGAATAAGGGGAAAGGTGAGCTTCATCAAGAACTCGCTTCCTCAAATTAAGAGCATTAGGAACAAATAAACGACCATACCTCATACTGAAAGCGGTCTTTGGGATATCAACATTTCGAACAGGAATTTGGTGATAACCGGATCTCAAATCAATCTTTGAAAAAGTAGAAGCACCCTTCAGTTGATCAAACAAATCTTCAATTCTTGGTAAAGGATACCTATTCTTGATTGTAATCTGATTCAATTCACGATAATCAATAGAAAGTCTCATCGAACCATCTTTCTTCTTCACAAAAAGAATGGGAGCAACCCATGGCGAGGCACTTGGTCGAATAAAACCCTTCTTAATCATATTATCCAACTGCTTTCTTAATTCTTTCAATTCGGTAGGAGCCATACGATAAGGAGCTTTGGCTATGGGACCAGAACCAGGAACAAGATCAATAGAGAACTCAACATCACGCTCAGGAGGAATCCCGGGCAAATCTTCGGGAAAAACATCAATGAATTCTCGAACAATAGGCACATCTTCAATACTTGGCAAAGAGGTAGTTGAAGAAGTCACAACACACAAGTATGCTTGGTGACCTTTTCTAACCATACTTACCAATTTCATAGCGGAAATTAAAGACACACCTTTTCGGGGATGAGATCCCTTATAGGTTATTCTAACCCCTAAAGGACTCTTTAAATAAATCTTTTGATCACGACACTCGAACCTAGCATGATACATTGCTAGCCAATCTATACCTAAGATTATATCAAACTCTCCAAGAGGGAACTTAAGGAGATTTGCGGGAAAGATAGAACCCGAAATAGATATTAGTACATTTGGATAAAGAGTAGAACAAGAGATAATATCTCCGGATGGTAAGGATATGGGAGTATCCTCACTAGATGTAGGCTTGCTATATAATTTATTAGCATAGTTTGATGACACAAAAGACATAGAAGCACCGGTATCAAAAAGAATAAGACACGGTTGCTCTAAGATTGAGAACATACCCGTAATGATCCCGGGATGAGCGTCGGCTTTGGCACCGCTCATGACAAAGATGGAACCCTGAGGTTTAGGAGGAGGAGGGGGCAACTTTCGATCGGGGCAATCGTCATAACGATGACCACCCTTTTGACAAAAGAAACACACATAAGGTCGGTTGACACAAGACACACCGAGGTGGTATGGTTGTTTACAGCGGTTACATTGACGACCTTGAGTTTGAGCTTGAGGAGCATAAGGCCTATGAGCCACATTTGAAGTAGCTCTAGGAATAAAAGGAGCAGGATTTCTTGTGTTTGCATTGGAAGGAGGATTGAATCTCCTCTTGCTAGCATAGGAATTAGAGGAAGACGGGATAAACGGCCTCTTCCCATAAACATTCGGCCTAGGAGCATAAGAAGGAGAGGGATTATTTATCAAAGCTTCATCTCTAATAGCCTTCATTGAATTCTCGGCCCACAAGGCATCATCATAAAGATCCCCAAAGGAATTTGTATTCCTTCTCACTTTACTTTGAAGAACGGCACTCAACTTGTTACGATAATTGAATGCTCGGTCTTTATCATCTCGGATAAGCCTCGGCGCAAAATGCGCAAGCTTATTAAACTCCGTAGTAAACTCTTGAGCTGATAAGTTGCCTTGTTTAAAGTCAATGAACTCTTTAAGCCTTTGTTGCTTAAGCTCTTTAGGATAGAATCTACCCTCCACAAGAGCTTTGAAGCAAGCCCAGTTGAAGTCTTCTTCAAGAATAGCGGTGGCACTTGTGATAGCCCACCAGTTATCAGCTTCCCTCACCAGGAAATACTTGGCAATCCTCACCTTGTCCTCTTCTCGGACTTGGTATAGATCGAACTGCTTCTCCATCTCACGGAACCAATCGGATAACTCCGTAGGGTCCGGTTCTCCACCATATGGTACAATTTTACTCCTTGCTATTTGTCCAGCTACCCATGCGTAGCCACCTTGATGGTTATCCTCCCTTCTAGGGGGGACTTGGTTGGCGTTAGCTTAAGCTGCATCTTGGTGATTTTTCAGCACTTGAGTGAGAGCTTCCATCATAACGTTCTCAGCTAATCGTGGTCTAACCATCTTCATAAGAAACAACAACAAATTAAGTTACTCCTATCAATTAGCAATAACAAATAGACTACCAAGTAAAGTCCTTAACTTCTACCCAACTCTCATTTATTAGTTTATGGTCAAGTAGTTTAAGTTAGGGTTCACGTGTGTGCGTCAGGAGCGATAAAGAGCTCTGATACCAACTGTGACAACCCTCGCGAATGCGGAAATATAAAACATACAAGCATGTAAAATAATTTGCGGAAATTCGGTATTTTAAAAACTTTTATACATGCAAGATAGAAAATACAAGGGGTGTCATAATATTACAAACTAAGTACGGAAATACAACAAAGAGACGGAGTCTCTCAAAATGTTAGCAAAGAACAAGTGTTTAGCAAACTAGCTATATAACGACTAGAGGTAAATCTTCCAGGGACAACGCCCGCTAGCTCACACCCGAACCCAAAATAGCATAAGCAAAAAGCCATCCATGCAAGAAACCTGTTCATCCATGAAAAACATGAACGCCACAGTCAATGGGAAGTAACTCCGGGTTCTCCCAACCATATCACATTAAACGTACATAGAAGGAATTACAAAAGTAGAGCATGCATACATATAGATATACATGTGAGATACGATAAGGATAGATAGGCGATCCAATATGAAATGGTAAAAACATAAGAGGTACAAGTCCGAATTCATCATGTTATACAAAGACTCGGGAAAGACACTCTTAGGCAACCGAATACGCTCACTAGGGCTTGCATCTCACCGTTAGCGGTATAAGTTTGATAAGATTGAGACTCGACAAACAACTCATGCCAAGTCATGCGATGATCACAATAAATCCATCATATTATCATCCATTCAGACGAACCAATACATTGACGATGCCAAGTCATGCAATGACCATGAATACAATCATGAAATCACGCATTCAAAGACAACGACACAAAGACGACATCTCTCACGGTAAATGAAACGCACTAGCACCGTGTACATGGCAAGTATGATTAAAAGGCATCCACGAGATCACATTTCCTTGAACGCATACACGATTCAATTCATTTCGTATATGTAGACTAATTTCCTCCTGGTAGGAACGATAAGGCTCCTAATCTAAACCTGGCCAGATTCTCGGAATCACATTTTCCGATTCGACATGCGATCACATTTCGCATCCAAGACTCGGTCAATCATAGACGCCGAGTACCCCAAATTCGGTAGAACAATTCACGAAAGAGGCGGAAAATAGCACAAGCCTCATAACAAGCGGTACGCTACATGCAAATAACACCACCTCGCAAGTACACAACATTTGACGGCCGGGTCGATCAACGCATAGCGTTCAACTCCCAACAACGTCGTCGTATGCCCACTAACACATGCATTTAACCAGTAGGATACCTCCCCGTTCCGACATTCCAGCCTTACGAACGTGGAGGTAGCCAAGGGAATGAGAGTACAAAGCACAAGACAAAATAGTGCTCAAACCGTATCATTTGTAAAAACCGACTCAAAGTGGGACATAGCAAAACCCGTCACAAAACATGTGATACAAGCGAATGAAATATCATAAGTCCAAAACATTAATATTATAAGTCACTACGTAAAATTATACGATAAACGAATCATGCGAACTATTATAAATTACGAGTTTTAGCAATAATAGGAAAAATAAACAGCCGTAGTGCCGGCCGGTCAGTGGACCGGCGGCCGGTAGCCCGGCTCGCGCATCAAGCTAAAACCCAAAAATCACCAAAAACAGAGCAGTGTGTTCCAGGCCGGTCTAGGGGCCGGCGGCCAGTACCCCGGCCAGGAGCACCTCTATACAAAAATTCCGAAATTTCCAAAGTTCCTACTGATGTGTTCCCAGCCGGTGGGCAGACCGGCGGCCGGTCACCCGGCTGGGAACCCCAGTTCACCCGAGAGCCTTCTTCACTTGCTCAATTCATTTCAATTCTCATATTTAACTTCTAATAATTATCAACATTCATCAACTAACAACAATCATTATCAATAACATAAATCCTAAGCTTTCTAATCGTATTCTAAATACGAATTCTAGCATATAAAGCATGTAAAACACGTAAATGATATCGAGTAACCCTTCACCGTTACCTTTATGCGTCTTCATTACTCGTCAAGCTCCTCTTCAATTAGGAAATAGTCTTTGTCGGGATCTTGGAGGTCACCACCTACAAATAGATCATAAAAGATGAATTTACTTCACCTTGAAAAAGACGGAAAGTTTGAAAAGCGAGAAAGACGGTAATTTTATTATCAATACGGATAGAGGAAGGTAAGAGGGGAAGAATGAGACGAACTTACGCGAATTTAAGCAAAAAACGATTGAGATATGATGATTCAAAGAATGGAAAGATTATGAAGGCAAGGGTTTTGGTTTGCTTAAGGAAGAAGTAAGTTTGATTTGTGTTGAATGAAAAATAGGTTAAGGGAGGGAGTATGAGGGAATATGAGTTGTATAAGGAAAAAGTCAACAAAAGTCAAAGTCGCCTTAAGACGGGATTCTCATGGAATCTCGCGGGAATTCCAAATACGAACTCGAAAATTCTAAATTCGACTCGAAACTTTAAATTCTAAATTAAAACTTAAATTTGCTAAAAAGTATCCGTAAAATATTTTCACTATAAAATTAAAATAGGGTACAATAGCAGGTGTTACATATCCTTTTGAGAGGTAAATTACATACGTACTTATTCAAATGAAATATAAAATATTTTGAATATTCTACTCACATTAATAGGAAATGTAGGTTTTTAAATCACTTTGAAACATAAAGTTGGTAATAAAGTAAGAGTCGAAGGGTCTATCTGCAACACTTTCTTAGTGGAAGAAATATCAATTTTTTGTCCGCAATATTTTGAATAGCATATCGACACAAAGGCTAAAAATTTAGATTTTGGAACAAAAGATGAAACAGAGTCTTCCTTACCTGAGCTTTCCAAAAACATGGAGGTCAGCCATTCACAAAAGGAAAAATAAGATAATTGGATGGAGATAAATATGAACGTGCTCATCTTTACGCCTTATCGAATTGTGAACGATTAGAAAAATATGAGAGGTAAGTGAGTTATTTACACTTTGGTATCAAAGATATCAAAGATGATATCAAACTATGGGCACTTAATAAGACTAATTTTAAACTAGGTACTTCAAGAAGATATCAAAGATGATTTGTTGGTGGCCATGTCAAGAGGTCCTTGTAAAGAAGTACAAACTTGGCAGAAATATTCGATAAATGGCTTTAATTTTCACACAATGAAATATGGGAAAAATAAAGCAAGTATGAATTATGATGTTTGTGTTAACGGTGTTGGTGGAGATGACTATTATGGTACCCTAGAAGAGATTATTGAGTGGAGGTATTGTGGTGAACAAATGGCGTATAATGCAATCTTGTTTAAATGTTGTTGGATGGATAATTCTTCAATCGGCACAATTGTACATGACACGTATAAACTTGTTGAAGTAAATCATAAGAGAAAGTATTTAAAATACAACCCTTTTGTGCTTGTACATCAAGTTAATCAAGTTTATTACACTTCTTATCCAAGCACAAAGAAAGATAGAGATAATTGGTGGGCGGTGTTTAAAAGTAACGCGAGATCACAATTTGATGCTCCGGTTGACACAACCGTATTTCAAGAAGAAATGACGACACCTCTTAATTTATCTTCGATTGTTGAAGATGAACTCTTACAAGGTTTTAGTGAAGGAGATGATGAGGAAGAAGATGAGGTTGTGGAGGTTCATAGATTTGGAAGAGTAAACAATGACTTATATGAAGTTGATTTTATATGTAACACCCGGAAATGTACCCTATTTTTCTAGTAAAAATATTTTACGGATACTTTTCAGTGAAATTTAGTTTAAATCGTAAATTTAATTTTCCGAGTCGATTTTAGAATTTTCGAGTTCGTATTTGGAATTTCCGTGAGATTCCATGAGAATCCCGTCTTAAGGCGACATTGACTTTTGTTGACTTTTTCCTTATACATCTCATACTACCACTTAACCTATTTTTAATTCATTCCACAAATCTTTCCTTCTTCCTTAAGAAATCTCAAACCCTTGCCTCCATCTTTGATCCAATCTTTGAATCATCGCATCTCATTCGTTTCTTGCTCAAATTCACGTAAGTTCGTCTTATTCTTCCCCTCTTATCTTCCTCTATCCGTATTGGTAATAAAATTACCGTCTTTCTCGCTTTTTAAATTATCCGTCTTTCTCTAGGTGAATTATATTCATCTTTTATTATCTAACTGTATGTAGGTGGAGACTAGGAAGGTTTAGAAATCGATTAAAGACGCGAAAAGGTAACGGTGAAGGGTTACTCGATATCATTTACGTGTTTTACATGTTTTATATGCTAGAATTCGTATTTAGAATACGATTAGAAAGCTTAGGATTCATGTTATTGATGATGATTGTTGTTAGTTGATCTTTGTTGATGATGATACTTGTTGTTTGTTGAGAATTGATATGAGAAGTGATGATTTATGATAATAGTTGATGGTTGAGTTTAGAACAAATTGGAGTTTCACTTGCGTAACAGAGAGTTTCACGGGCGTGAAATACAAGTCATGGCCGTGACTTGTGCAGTTTCACTACACTGACCCCTTTTCGTAAAATGATCATATCTCCTTCGTTACTTGCTTGTTTTCGGCTTGTGACCTATCGTTGGAACCGTAAGAGGATAAGCTATCACCTCGACTTGGAATTTCTTTATTTTCATGTCTAGAACTCTAGGTATGACAGTTTGAAGTGAACCCTTGTTTTAGTTAGTTTCCAAACTTGTTGTTTTGGAGAGGTATCTATGTTTCTTATTTATTATGCTTCTTAAACTTGGTCTAATGTTTATGTATCATGTATTGATTCATGTTTATCATATTTACATTTATATAATGCCATATTCTCATGTTTTGTGATGGTTTTTGATATGTCCCACTGTGAGTCGGTTTTACAAATGATACGGTTTGAGCACTATTTTGTCTTGTGCTTTGTACTCTCATTCCCTTGGCTACCTCCACGTTCGTAAGGCTGGAATGTCGGAACAGGGAGGTATCCTGCTACTTAATTGCATGTGTTAGTGGGCATACGACGACGTTGTTGGGAGGCGAACGCTATGCGTTGATCGACCCGGCCGTCAAATGTTGTGTACTTGCGAGGTGGTGTTATTTGCACGTAGCGTACCGCTTGTTATGAGGCTTGTGCTCTTTTCCGCCTCTTTCGTGAATTGATCTACCGAATTTGGGGTACTCGGCGTCTATGATTGACCGAGTCTTGGATGCGAAACGTGTATCGCATGTCGAATCGGAAAATGTGATTCCGAGAATCTGGCCAGGTTTAGATTAGGAGCCGTTTTATTTTCGTTCCTACCAGGAGGAAATTAGTCTACATATACGAAATGTAGCATCGTGTATGCGTTCTGGGAAACGTCTTATCCCGTGGATGCCTTTTAATCATACTTGCCATGTACACGGTGCTAGTGCGTTTCATTTACCGTGAGAGATGTCGTCTTTGTGTCGTTGTCTTTAAATGCGTGATTTCATGATTGATTATTCGTGGTCATTGCATGACTTGGCATCGTCAATGTATTGGTTCGTTTGAATGGATGATAATATGATGGATTTATTGTGATCATCGCATGAGTTGGCATGGTTTGTTTGTCGAGTCTCAATCTTATCAAACTTATACTGCTAACGGTGAGATGCAAGCCCTAGTGAGCGTATTCGGTTGCCTAAGAGTGTCTTCCCCGAGTCTTTGTATAACATGATGGATTCGGACTTGTACTTCATATTCTCTTATCATTATATATTGAATTGCCTATCTATCCTTATCGTATCTCACATGTATATCTATATGTATGCATGCTCTATTCTTGTATTTCCTTCTATGTAAGTTTAATGTGATATGGCTGGGAGAACCCGGAGTTACTCCCCACTAACTATGGCGTTCATGCATGTTTTTCATGGATGAACAGGTTGCTTGCTTAGATGGCTTTTTGCTATGATATTTTGGGTTCGGGTGTGAGCTAGCGGACGTAGTCCCTGGATGAAACACCTCTAGACGATTTTAGCTTGTTTGCTAAACAGTTTTACTTTGTTAACCTTTGAAGAGACTTCGTCTCTTGTTGTAGTTAATTCGTACCTTGGTTTGTAATATTTGACACTCCTCGTATATTTCTTCTTGCATGTATAAAAGTTTTAAAAACTTCATATTTTCGCTATATAATTCACATGCTTGTATGTTTTATTTCCGCATTCGCGAGGGTTGTCACAGTTGGTATCAGAGCTTAAACGCTCCCGACACACACATGTGAACCCTAAACTTAAACTACTTGACCTTGAAATAATAAATGAGAGATGGGTAACCTTAAGGACCTAAGTTGGTAGTCTTTGGTGTACTTGATGTTTGTTAGGTTCTAACTTGTTTGTTGATTGTTTTGAGTGATGTTATGTTTATTTATATCTACCGTCTTAAGGTGGATCATTGTGTTACCTAGAAGAAGTATCCTCTACCGAAGATTGAAAATTGACAAGCCTAATTGAAGTGTATTTCTTCCTCATCGATGTTTTCTTTCGTCCTTAATGTATCATGCTCTCTTCCTTCTATCTAAGTGCTTCTTTTTCTTCCAACTTTTTTGCCTCTTGGAAATTACTCTTGATAGTTCCTCCATCTTACCATTGGTATCCTTACCTTCCTCTTGTAACATTTTTGTGGATGCCATTCCCGTTTGTTTGTCGTATATAAACCTTGGTCGGGAGGACTTTGAACTTTGTGGAATATTAGTGTTGGTTAGAATGAATTTGTGATTTGAGGAAAATGGTGTAAATCTAAATTCACCCTATAGTGGTGATTGGTTGTATCTCCGAGAAATGGTGGTAAGATAAGTTCGATGATTTTAATGCTTAATGCTTGCCATGACCCATGTGTGAATAACTCATGGTATTCGATGGTGTGGGGTTGAATGAGTTGGCTATGACTTCTTAACTCTTTAGTAATTTAGTCTTTTGGACTTAGAAGTTTAGTATTGTTTTGAAGACCATGCTATTGATAGGTCTAATTGGTGTAAATAAGAAGCTTTGAATGATATCTTGAGGTGCGAAATACTTTTGAGATTAAGTGATGTCTTGTGGTTTCCTATTGTGTGTTTGTGAGTATAGGCTTGGTGGAAAAGCATTTGGCTATTGTTCTTGGATTTAAATATATGATCTTATCTTATGGTATCGGAGACTCGTTTGAAGTAGTAAGGTTTCGGTAAGTTGAACCATATTACTTGAGGATTATAGATATGAGCGAGATTCGATTATGTGAGCTATGATGGAAATACCTTGGGACGTTAATGATGACGTTTGACTTGAGATTGTACTTTGTTATTAATGAACTCGTGGGCTATATGATGTTGATAATGACGTTTTGTTCGGTGTTCTACCTTGTGGGCCGTAGGAGTTGAAAAGAGATTAGTATGGAGAATTCCTTATTGGTTTTTCGGTTTTGAAACCTTTGAGAATGTGTCAAATTATGGAGTTGAGAGAATGTTACTATGCTTGAGTTGCAATTCCGCAATTGGGAATCCGTGTGATATGAAAGGATGGATGAATTGGGTTGTAATCGATTTGTTAAATCTAGGTGTACCTTACTTTGATGATTGTGGTACGATGGTCCCTTGTAAGAGACCTTTGTAATTGGGATGAGTTGATTTGCTATCACCCTAAGTCTGAAAGGAGAAATTTTGTGGATTAAACCTTAAACTTTTACTCGTACCATTATTCCTTTCCATTTTCTTTCATGCAAGTTCCTACTAAACCTTATTCCTAGGAAAATGTTTTCTCTGATCTTTTCCTTTGCCTGGCTATCTTCATGTCTATATCTATCCAATATCTAGCTTTTGGCTCCCTGCCTCTAGCGTCCCTCTAATTTTCGTCCGATCTTATCGCGTTGGTGTTTCCCTTGAAAATTCCTATCGTTTCCAGTTTCATGGTGACGTTGTCTTTCCTTTGGTGTGATAGCTAGGGTTGTTAGCTAGCTTCGTGTTGATTTGAACATGAATAGGATTGGGATTTAAACCTTAGGATGAATCTGTTGGTGGTATTGTACTCTCTTGGTGGCTTCATTTATTGAGCTTGCTAGTGTAGTACTATTTTTGGGAATCAAGTTGAGCGAGATGATATTCGTTGTTGTTGAGTATTATATCGGTTGCTTGGGATATCATTTGAGAATTAGATGTCTCTAATTGGTGGATTCTAAAAGAGACTTTGCTTTAGGGCAATTGAGTTGGTATCCAAAGTTTGAGGAGTTTTGTCATAAATGAAAATTGATTCATTTTGAGTTTTAGATGAACTAGATAATTTGAATGGTTGTCTGATTGCCAAGTGATTGGTCATTTGTGGTTTGGAATTAGTATTTCTCTTTTATCCTTAAGGAATCATAGTTTGAGATTGAGAAATGTTGGTTGCAAGCTTTGGATAGTGAGTGCTCGGTTGTTATGGAATATAGAGTTAGAATGGTGAACTCATTTATCTTGAGGAGTATAATCACCATAGTTTGCTAATGTGACTATTTATATTTGAGGCTTCGAGTGTAGTAATGATCGAATTAAGGATGTTATGGCGTATTAAAGAATCCTTATAACCGATAATGGATTGTGGATTTTCCTTTGTCCGGAGACTTTGGATGAGACTAGTTGGATCTTAGATAATTATGTTTGGTTGCGTGGATTGTGTTTTGATTTGCGAGGATGAGAAAGTTCAGTGTAAATGTAGGATAATGAGTTTGAAGTAAATTGGATTCAAGGATTTCATGGTATGTCCTTTACTTTGTGGTTGTTAGCGATCATGCTTCCATAGATAAATATTTTGTTGGTAGTTTCTAGTAAGAGTTTTGATGAAACTAAGAAGATTAGATTGCGTAATAAATCTTTCATGTGGATTGTTAGTTGTGGAGTCTACCGTACCGATGGACCTTAGTAGATTCTAATTGGATTCGAATAATTGGGATTTGTTACTCGAAGTTTCGTGATTATGGAATATTTTTGTAGGAATTCTGATGATTGAAAATGATGAGTTGCAAATGGGGTAAATTGCATTCTCTTGAGGATTTGGTTTATTAGTAGAGTTAGTGATGTCGAATTCTTGTAGATCTTCCTGCCGACTTTATCTTAATCTTCCTATCCCTAAGAATTCGATTTGTTTTGTTTTTGCGTGTTTTGTATATATTTTGTTATCGTGATTTGTGAACTTGATGTTCGAGTCGCTCTATGTACGTGTAATGTCTTGTTATTTGATTTTATCATTGAGAAAACCTTCAAATTTTTATGTTATATTTCTAATTTAACGTTTCAAAGAAGTCTAAAGATGGTTTTTGTACCTCCTTTTTGGAGAAAATAGATTTCTTTCGCTTTTATATTTAGATTTTGCGTTTGGTTAGATGTTTGCACTTGTTATTGTAGACGTCTGATAACTAGTCCTGCACTTACTAACGTTGTTTTGAATTTCGATTTCACTATTTCGACTTTAATTTGATTTGGATAATTAGAGTTCTCGTTCGCGACGGGCACTCTTGAGATCCGTAAGTAAAGTTTCACACTTATGAAAATTCTCCTTAAAACATTTTCGAGATGAACCTCGTTTCATAAATGTTTCCCTTGTAAAAGCTTTCGTGTTAATTTTGAAAATCGATTCTTGTCCTTGATACTTTTGTTTTCTATTCTCAAGTTTCGAGGACGAAACTTTTTAAAAGGTGGGGTGATTGTAACACCCACAAATGTACCCTATTTTTCTAGTAAAAATATTTTACGGATACTTTTCAGCGAAACTTAGTTTTAATATAGAATTTAATTTTCCGAGTCGAATTTAGAATTTCCGAGTTCGTATTTGGAATTTCCGCGAGATTCATGAGAATCCCGTCTTAAGGCGACATTGACTTTTGTTGACTTTTTCCTTATACATCTCATACTACCACTTAACCTATTTTTCATTCATTCCACAAAACTTTCCTTCTTCCTTAAGAAATCTCAAACCCTTGCCTCCATCTTTGATCCAATCTTTGAATCATCGTATCTCATTCGTTTCTTGCTCAAATTCACGTAAGTTCGTCTTATTCTTCCCCTCTTATCTTCCTCTATCCGTATTGGTAATAAAATTACCGTCTTTCTTGCTTTTTAAATTATCCGTCTTTCTCTAGGTGAATTATATTCATCTTTTATTATCTAATTGTATGTAGGTGGAGACTAGGAAGGTTTAGAAATCGATTAAAGACGCGAAAAGGTAACGGTGAAGGGTTTCTCGATATCATTTACGTGTTTTACATGCTTTATATGCTAGAATTCGTATTTAGAATACGATTAGAAAGCTTAGGATTCATGTTATTGATGATGATTGTTGTTAGTTGATCTTTGTTGATGATGATACTTGTTGTTTGTTGAGAATTGATATGAGAAGTGATGATTTATGATAAGAGTTGATGATGGTTGAGTTTAGAACAAATTGGAGTTTCACTTGCGTAACAGAGAGTTTCACGGGCGTGAAATACAAGTCACGGCCGTGACTTGTGCAGTTTCACTACACTGACCCCTTTTCGTAAAATGATCATATCTCCTTCGTTACTTACTTTTTTTCGGCTGGTGACCTATCGTTGAAACCGTAAGAGGATACGCTATCACCTCGACTTGGAATTTCTTTATTTTCATGTCTAGAACTCTAGGTATGACAGTTTGAAGTGAACCCTTGTTTTAGTTAGTTTCCAAACTTGTTGTTTTGGAGAGGTATCTATGTTTCTTATTTATTATGCTTCTTAAACTTGGTCTAATGCTTATGTATCATGTATTGATTCATGTTTATCATAGTTACATTTATATAATGCCATGTTCTCATGTTTTTGTGACGGTTTTTGATATGTCCCACTTTGAGTCGGTTTTTACAAATGATACGGTTTTGAGCACTATTTTGTCTTGTGCTTTGTACTCTCATTCCCTTGGCTACCTCCACGTTCGTAAGGCTGGAATGTCGGAACGGGGAGGTATCCTACTGCTTAATTGCATGTGTTAGTGGGCATACGACGACGTTGTTGGGAGGCGAACGCTATGCGTTGATCGACCCGGCCGTCAAATGTTGTGTACTTGCGAGGTGGTGTTATTTGCATGTAGCGTACCGCATGTTATGAGGCTTGTGCTCTTTTTCCGCCTCTTTCGTGAATTGATCTACCGAATTTGGGGTACTCGCGTCTATGATTGACCGAGTCTTGGATGCGAAACGTGTATCGCTGTCGAATCGGAAAATGTGATTCCGAGAATCTGGCCAGGTTTAGATTAGGAGCCGTTTTATTTTCGTTCCTACCAGGAGGAAATTAATCTACATATACGAAATGTAGCATCGTGTATGCGTTCTGGAAACGTCTTATCCCGTGGATGCCTTTTAATCATACTTGCCATGTACACGGTGCTAGTGCGTTTCATTTACCGTGAGAGATGTCGTCTTTGTGTCGTTGTCTTTGAATGCGTGATTTCATGATTGATTATTCATGGTCATTGCATGACTTGGCATCGTCAATGTATTGGTTCGTTTGAATGGATGATAATATGATGGATTTATTGTGATCATCGCATGACTTGGCATGGTTTGTTTGTCGAGTCTCAATCTTATCAAACTTATACTGCTAACGGTGAGATGTAAGCCCTAGTGAGCGTATTCGGTTGCCTAAGAGTGTCTTCCCGAGTCTTTGTATAACATGATGGATTCGGACTTGTACTTCATATGCTCTTATCATTATATATTGAATTGCCTATCTATCCTTATCGTATCTCACATGTATATCTATATGTATGCATGCTCTACTCTTGTATTTCCTTCAATGTAAGTTTAATGTGATATGGCTGGGAGAACCCGGAGTTACTCCCCACTGACTGTGGCGTTCAGGTTTTTCATGGATGAACAGGTTGCTTGCTTGGATGGCTTTTTGCTATGATATTTTGGGTTCGGGTGTGAGCTAGCGGGCGTAGTCCCTGGATGAAACACCTCTAGACGATTTTAGCTTGTTTGCTAAACACTTTTACTTTGTTAACCTTTGGAGAGACTTCGTCTCTTGTTGTAGTTAATTCGTACCTTGGTTTGTAATATTTGACATTCCTCGTATATTTCTTCTTGCATGTATAAAAGTTTTAAAAACTTCATATTTCCGCTATATAATTTACATGCTTATATGTTTTATTTCCGCATTTGCGAGGGTTGTCACATTATAAATGATGAAGATGAAGATGAGGAGGAGGAGGAGGAGGAGGAGGAGGAGGAGGAGGAGGAGGAGGAGGAGGGGGAGGAGGAGGAGGAGGCGGAAGAGGAAGATAAAGATGAAGATGAAAATTAAGATGAAGATGAAGATGAAGATAAGTAAGAGACTAGTTGTGCAATAATAAGTATATGTTATGTAATAAGTACATTTTAATTAGTAATGTATTAAGTATCATCAATTATCAAAGTGTTTGTTTATTTGACAACAATATTTTAGAAAGTTTATTGCTAACATTAACTTGTGTATATTTAGTTTTGTTTAAGATGTCAGGAGAACGTGGACGGGGACGAGGACGAGGACGAGAAAAAGGAGTAGTATTTAGGGACCCGGTGATAGAAGAGGGGGAGACGAGCGACGAAGAGAACAACAATGAGGAGGAGATGACAAACCAAAGTACAACCCTTACGACAACAAAAGAGTTACCAATTGATATAGAGCCGGGAATATTATGGTACAATTTCTTATTTATAATCTCTGTTCTAATAAATTTAACTTAAAACATGTTACATATCACTTTCTAATATAAAGATTGATATAGGTTTGACGATAGCCAAGTGGTCCGAATAGTTAGCCGATCTTTCAAAATCAACTACGATGTCCCTTACTTGAACTGGAAAGAGACTCCACAAAGTAAAAGGGATGCGTGGTTTGATAATTTTTGGGTATTTATATTACCTTTTACTTTGTTAGTTTATAAGTGTTGTTGTTTTTATAAGTGTAGTTGTTTTTATGTGTAGACATTGTGAAATTGGGATCCTAAGTATGAGGATTAGTATAGGAAGCAATACAATGAGGCGTGTAGAAAGCGTTTAAAAGACGTCATGTATGATGCCGGGTAGATGATAAGAGGTAAGAATCCAAGTGGCCCGGGTTGGATGCATCCTAATGTTTTCAAAGCATTAATCGAGAAGCGGAAGAATAAGGTGTTTCTCAAGAGATCGAAACAAGCTTCCATCAACAAGAAAGGCGGCGAGGATGGCCCTACTACACATCACTACGGGTCAATCAAAGTTGTTAAACATACTGCTAAGATGGTAAATAATTTGAACTTTTAAGTATTTCAAGTTGATAATTTACTTTGTTAGTATAATGTTCGTATTTGTAATTTGAAGTTAATGTTTGATTTGTTTTTATAAAAGGCAAAAGAGAAGGGGGTATAGCCCCTAATGCAGTGGAGCTATTTCTTGATAGTCATAGGAAAGTGGTTAATGGTGAGGAGCAATGGAGTCATCCAACTACCCGAGCGAGATATGTAAGTATTACTACATTCGAAATTTCAACTTTGTTTGGGTTAGGACTTCCGATAGACCCTAACAACTTTCTAAGGATGATAGATGAGCTATTTACAACTTTCTTTTTTGACAATGTAGCAAAATTTTCTAAGGATGATAGCTGAGCTTACGGAGCAAGGAGTTTCGATAGACGCTAATAAGGTTTGGTTCGATTCGATGGATGGATACAAAAAGGGCCAAGTCTTTGGGTTAGGAACCGCCGCCTCACTATATTACACTCCCCCGGCGTCATCATCGTCGAGAGGTAGTTCTTCCGCCTCCCAACCATATATCCCCGGTGTTCTAAGTCAAACAATGGAAGCACGTGAGAGGAAAGGCGAAGAGTTTAGGAAGTATAGAGAGGAGGTGCAACGAAGGGAAGAAGAAGCTCGCAAGAGGAAAGAACTTTACATGAAAAATCAAGAGGATCTAAGGCAACAAATCATGGCTAGTCAAGATGCTAGTACGCGTGAACGAGAAGAATTAAGGCGCCAAATTGAGGCCTTAACCAAACTATTTGAATCCTAAACCCAATACCAATGCAACAATAACACATGGAATTTCCCTTATAACCCAAATAACGATAAATCCGGTGGAGGCGAAAATGGTTTTCAAGTGTAAACTACGGTAGTTGGTTGTATAAGACATGGTTACTTGTTATGTAAACTTTAGTGTGAATTAAGGTTGTGTAAGACATGTTCGTAGTTGGTTGTCATGGTTGTAAGATTACGTTGACCGTTTTCTAATTTGAAAGACGGTTTAGGGTTCCAAAAAATTGTGTCCGAATGCATTTGTATATATTTTGAAATATTTGCAGGAAATATAGCAAATGGTGGAGCAATAGATGCAAAAACTAACCAAATCGTGTACATTTGATGCCGGCCGATTTATGCCAATACCGACCGACGCACAAAAATTACCGATCGACCCATAATAAATACCAACCGACTGCCGTCTAAATACCCCCTGTAAATTATAATGTGCCAACCTGGCACCGACCAACCGTATCCCATACCGACCGATTGTCGGTCGGTAATTACCGACCGATTAGGTAATTACCGACCGATTGGTTATTCATATTGACCAAGTCAATATGATTTGGCACCGACGGATATATTATGTACCGACTGAGATGTCGGTCCGTAGCCTTCCGACCGCATTGTCATCGGTCAGTAATATGTAATTACCGACCGTAATTACTGACCGAATTGGTTCAGACGCTACAGAGGAAATAACGGTCGGTAAGCGGTTTTACCGACCGATTTTTAGATTTAGAGACGGTCGGTATTAGACATGTTTCTTGTAGTGGTTACTATCTTAAATCAATTAAAGACAATCGCATTAACTATTAACATTAATTATAAACTAACAACAACAATAATTTCATCATCAAAAAGAATAATGGCTACTATCCTACGTCAATTAAAGACAAACAAATGATTAAGACGGAGGGAGAAATTAAAATAAAGGTAAATATTTTACCTAAGGATCAAAATAAGCAAACAAGGCGGCGACAAGAAGCGGCGGTCGACGGTCGGAGGTAGCTAGTGGTGATCGTCGGATCTACAACAAACAAACTAATAAGGAACATATTAAATAACAAAAGGAGAAAAGAGAGAAAAGGAAGGAGTTAAATAAACTTACCAAGGATGTGGTGGTCGGAAAGTGGTAGCCGGAGGTAGTCGGAGTAGGATAGCGTCGGATTAAATTGATTTGGGGGTTAGGTTTTGGGAAAAAATTGATTTGGGAACGACAGAGTTTGTCGCGTGAATTTTACATAAACAGAAGAATACTGACAGAAATTCCGTCAGGTTTCCAAAATTTCGAAAAGATTACTGACGAAATTTCAGTAAGAAGTATGTCTGGGTTCTATATTTGACTGTGTATTATTAAGTACTGACGGATTTTCCGTCAGTATTGTATATTACTGACGGTTTTTCCGTCAGATAGCTGTTTGACTGGGTTTGTGTTTGACTGGTGATATTATTAGATACTGACGGAAGATCCGTCAGGACAGTCAAACTTAGTTTGGCTGTCCTGACGGATTTTTTGTCAGTATTAGTATTGTATATTATTACTGACGGTTTTTCCGTCCGTCGCCATTAGTTAATTTTGCTGCCTTTGACTTAGTCAACGCGCCATTTTCCACTGACGGTCACTGATGGTTAATCCGTCAGTAATATGTTTCCATCAGTGTTCCGTCAGTTTGCCGAAATTACTGACGAATTTTTTTTTCCGTCATAAAAGCCGTCTGTTTCCGGAGTTCATTTTGTAGTGGTTTGGAGTCAAGAAAGGGTGGACGGGTTTTGAAGTCTACTCGGTATGCCACATGACTAAGTACGCTCACTCGGTCGAGTGGTCAATTCACTCGATCGAATGGACTCGGAATAATGTCACATCTTTAATTTATATTGGGTTTTTCTATATTGTGACCCTTAACTTTTTTAAATCCCGCCTGGTAACCCTGCAAATCAGAAAAGTCCAATGGTAACCCTGAAATCCGTTAATTGCATTGACCGTGACCTAAAACTTTGTTTCCGTCAAATTATATCGTTAGTTGTCATAAGTGGCATGTGGGAGTGCTTATGTGGAATAATACATGGATTTGTCATTTTTTTCTTTCTTTTTCTTCTTCCCCTTCATTATTTATAACTCATATTCTTTTCATTCTTTTTCTTCTTCTTCCATATTCTTCTCCTTCCTTTTACTAAATTATGTCTATCTTCTTCTTCTTCTTCTTCTTCTTCTTCTTCTTCTTCTTCCCTATTTCCGTCCTAATCCCTCATTAATTAGTTCATCCCTTTCCTAATCAAATCACCCACCCAGATCTATGTCTTCTTCAAATTGGAAAAATGATTCAATAATAGGTTTGGAGTTTGTTAACCAACCTTGCAATCGATGTGGAAGGAATGCGGTCATCAAAATCTCTAGTTCCATGAGCAATCCAAGAAAAGCATACTTTAAATGTGAAGATTGCAATATATTTGTTAGTTGGTTAACTCACAATCATGTGATTTTTGGCAAAGGGGTATATTTGAAGAAATATTATGAGAATGAAGATGTTTCAAGTGTTGTTGAATGGAGAAATGAAGATATTCAAAAGTTGAAGAATGATTTAGATATTCAAGGGTTTATAAATGATTTTTTGTTTTTTTATATGCTTTTCCATTTGTATTAGGCAAGGACCCATAAGTTCTATGTAATAGTCCACATAAGCACTCCCACATGCCACATATGACAATTAACGGTATAATTTGACGGAAACAAAGTTTTAGGTCACGGTCAATGCAATTAATGGACTTTAGGGTTACCATTGGACTTTTTTGATTTGCAGGGTTACCATGTGGGATTTGAAAAAGTTAAGGGTCACCATATAGAAAAACCCATTTATATTTGTTGCATCGCTTTCTTTTAATTTTCTTTAAAACAATTTCTTCTTTCCTCCCTAACGCTAGAATCTCTAATCCCTATGCTTCGAGATTCAAGAGGATGTGTGTCATTGGAGGATGTCTCATGATGTGTTAGCCATTCGTTGTCCCGTGAATGGGTAAATCTCTAAATGTCTCGATTAAAGTGATTAGCGTGATAATCAACTAGTAATTGATAGATGTTACTGAATTGTTTTTATTGGAATTGGATGGAATGGTGCTATGTGGATGTCATGGATGCATATCTGCTCGGATTGCAAAAGGTAGGGTTTCCCTACTCAATATCTTTTATGTGATTGACTATATAATGTGTTGTTGTTATATGATTGTGTTGTGGTTACTACGGAGTTCGAAGGGTTTTTGGAGATTGTGTACTTAATAAAGCGATGGTGTAATAACCGTTATCGCGTCTCTGAGGCCTCTCCTCATGTTGATCCCGACAAGTAGAAGGTGCGCGCATGGTGTATGGTCTGAGTACTTTTGGGTGTTCTGCTGTGGTAGGTACTATATATGTTTGTGTGTGGTTGATGTGGCGGTGTACATTTTGATGGCACCGCGGCGGATGGCGATGGTGGTGATTGCGAGTGGCGATGTGGCATCATTTTGTGTATTGATTGTATGATGATGATACTGCCTCTGATTGATGATGTACTTGATTGTTCACAATTGCTATGGTTTTGTAATCTATGATGATTCATTGATAATTCCGACAAATGGGGAACATTTTATGTTAGCAGGCTGAGATTGTTTGGATGTTTGTGAATCGATGACTGTCTGGCAAGAGTTTAGCATTGGAGTCGTCATACCTAGTCTTGTATTCACATTTGTTGAGATTGGATTAGACTTGTAATAATTGTATCGTTATAGACATTGTATAATGAAGGGTAAATTAATTATTACAGCCTTATAAATACCATTTTTCAAAATTTACTACCTTATAAAACAAACTCCTAAACCTACTACCTTACTAAGCAATAGTGCATACAAATTGCTACCAATCCCCTTTTCCGGTCACTTAAAATAGAATATTCCGGTTGTATTCAAATTTTTCGTCCAAAACATAAAAGTTGTGACCAAATTACCCTTCTTCTTATTTCTATATCTTTTATCAATCTCTCTCCTTTCTTATTCTTATTACCCCATCTTCTTTCTTCTTTCCCTGCTTCTTTTTTTCCTTCCACCATAACCTCAATTATTATCAAGTACCATATTGAAAGGTTAGTTATCCTCTTTTTTTCTTTAATTTTGTTTCATTAATTTTGTATTTTATGTTGATTGATAATGGATCTCAGTTTTTTTATGTTGCTAAATAAAGTGGGGTTGTTAATTTGTATTTTTTTGGGTGTTTTGTACATAAAAATGTCACAAGGCTCATTGAATAATACTTCATCAGTCAATTGTCCTACAAGGGTATGCTTTTGTGGGAACCCCATTGTTATTCTCACTTCTTGGACATATGGCAATCCCGGTAGACGCTTTGAGACTTGCGTATTGTCTAACCCTAGCAAGAAGGGAAAAGGGTGCAAGTATTTTCGTTGGGTTGATCGAATTCAAAGTGATTGGCAAAGAGATATCATCAATGAACTTGTGATGGAAAAAAAATTTCTTAAAGGTGAACTTGAGATTATGAAGAATGAAGTCAAAATGCAAAGTGAGGAGAAAAAGAAATCTGGCTTTAGCTTCTTCTCATTCTTGAAAGGTTTAACCATGACCTTAAGTATTGTTGTATTCATACTAGCAGTGGTTATGTACAAGTTTAATTAGTTAAAACTTGTATGAAGTTGTAATTGTATGGAGTTGTAATGCAATGTTGTTAGTGTAATGCAATGATGGTATGTATTAGCTACTTTTGAATTAAGAATTCTCCAACTTTGGCCCTATTTTGAGCAACATGCATAATCAAAAGCAACACAGCCTTGAAAGGCTTTCTTCATTCATTCATTCATCTTCAAGTCTGAAAAATTACATGTTCATAAGTCTGAAAATTACAAAATGCTCAGTCTTGAACTAACCAACACAGTCTGAAAATTACATCACCATTTCAAGTTCAAAATAAGTCTGAAAATTACATCACCATTTCAAGTTCAAAATAATTCTGAAAATTATAGAAAGGAAAATAAAAAAAGCCTTGAACAGAGTTACATAATCATGTCTTGGCATTCTACAATGGCCTTGAGGAGCTTGCTTGGGTCAACAGCTCTGTGAAGGAAATGATTGGCATTGGAGGAAAGTTGGATGAGCTTGCTGTTGGTGATTGAGGTATGGCCTGTGTTGAAATCCTACCCTGCGTGCTATATCCTTCTTTTGTTGCCTTTCTTTTCTGTAACTTCTCCCTTGCCTCCTTTGCCCTAGCTGTCTGTGATTGAGGTCTTCCTCCTGGTTGCCTTTCCTTAGTTGGAGGGACACTAGGGTTCTTACATGTCCTCTTGTAATGACTTGATTGTCCACAGTTTCCACACTTGTTAGGCTTCTTTGGCCTCTTCACATAGTCTGTTTTCTTCCCCTCTCCGGCCTCTTTCTTTCTTTCTTTTGCTGATGGCCTACCAGGCATCTTCCTCAATGGAGGAAGAAGTGGTTCAGGAAGGCCAGACCTCTCCCAATGTTTTACGCCTTGTATAGGATGAATGGAAGGTCCATAGGCTAGCATATACTTCTCCTTAGTATATGAAGCATCTACAAAGTCTTCTGCATTCATCCTTTGCACAAGTATGGCAGCCATTGCATGAGGGCATGGTAGCCCAGTCAAGTCCCATCTTCTACACCCACATGTTTTGTCATTCAAGTTCACAACAACAGTGTCACCTCTTAGGTCAACCTCATAATGACCATACTCACCTCTTGCTAAAGTTGCAAACCTAGATTCCTTGTTTGCCCATTCTAAGTACTTGTTTACATAAGGCATAAGTCTACCCTCATACTTGTCCACTCCCTCCCTTTTCTCACAGTTTCTTTTCATGACATGCCTCCTCATCTACTCCATGTGAGTAAGAATAGGTTTTTCTCTTACCTCCTTAAGCACAGGATTAAAAGTCTCACATAAGTTATTTAGCAACATATTAGACTTACAATGAGGAAGAAATGCATGTCTAGACCAGTGTTGTGGAGGTATGGCATTCAAATATGCCCAGGCTTCAGTAGATAAGAACTTTAGACCTGCCATCTCATTATCAAACTCTGCCTACGAGGTGGGAAATGAAGCTTAGAACATAAACTACTGATAATTGTTGTTGAACATTAAAAAAAAGTGTTAGAACATAAATTGTTTTACCTTGGTTGTTGCTCTTGCAGCCCTCCAAAATGTGTCCTTATAGATTTGCCCACTAAAACTCAGTTTGAAATTGGCCCAAATATGTCTAACACAATACCTCACCTCTGCCTTAGGTGCCACTGTCTTGAGAGCATCTACCAATTCCAAGCCTTTTTGTCTATCTGACATAAAAGTCATGCCTTCCCCATCAACCTTCTCTATATCATTACATAATAGCTCAAGAAACCATTTTCAAGTTTCAGTATTTTCCACCTCCACAACTGCCCAAGCTACTTGATAAATATTATTGTTTCCATCAATCCCCACTGCAACCAAGCACATGCCCGGATATACCCCTTTCAAGTGGCACCCATCTACTCCTAAGAATGGCCTACAACCTTTTAATAAACTCATCCTTACAAGCTTTGAGGCATATGTATATTCTTTTGAAAAATGAATGGGGTCTGTCAATGCCATCACAGACAACAAAGGAGGAAGACCCTGGATTGCATTTCCTTAGAACTTGAGCATAGTCCCATACTCTAGCATATTTATCCCTTCCATTTCCATAAATAATGAGCTTTGCTATAGCCCTTGCCAGCCAACATTTCATGTAGCTTACATGAACACCTATCTCCTTGAACACATGAGTTTGAAATGACTTTATCTTCCAATCAATATTAGTCCTAAAAAACTCTAGAAATCTTTCTGCCAAATACTCAGATCCCACTTTCCTATTGTGCTGAAACATCTTACAAGTATGCTTAAGATACAATGACTTGATCTGAAATGTCTCCTTCCCAGTCATCTTTGTGGCATGAACCTTAAACTTACATGGATTCACTACCTCACAAGTACAAGCACCAATCTTAGATCTCTTACTGTTTCACTCACAATTGCATTTATCTTTGCAATAGGTTGTTACTCTCTTGCTGCCATTGTGACTGTACCAAAAGTCATAGCCATTTTGGACACTATGATGCACCAATGCCTTCCTAAAATCAATGTTACTCTCAAACTCCAACCCAAGCTTCAGTACAATGTTTCCATTGAAGTCATTCTCCCTATTAAATGATGAATAAGGATCAACTTCATTATCAGATCCTTGTAAACTTCTCAATTCATCAGATTCTTCATCTATTTCCTCTATTGCTCTTATCTCCAAATCATCCACTCCCCACAGATGTGGTCCACTACCAGGCTCTACTTCAAAACCTAAGCTCTTTTGAATTGTGTCTAATGTTGCCCCCTCATTGTTTTCACAAAACACTTCCTCAACAACATTTCCAATATCAAATTCATCATTTACCCACTCAGGATCACTTACTGCATCACTTAATTCAGAGTCAGTAAACTCTTCCTCAACCACCTCCCTAACTTCCCTTCTTGTTTTTCTCCTACTTGAATGCCTTATCTGAGGCGCCTTACTGTCAGATTTCTTAAGTTTTTTTTTTCTTTTTTGACACAATGTAATCTAAAACCTTTTCCTTTCTTTTCCCCTTAGACTGATCTCTTTTTCCCTTTCCTTTTCTGTCCCTCACCTCCTGCTCATTTATGCCTCATTCAACATCTTCAGCAACCAACACTGCTTTCCCTTTGTTCACTACCTCAGTAGCATTCCCTTTACCCATCTCACTTTCAATCTCTTCAACAATTTCTACATGACCCTCTAAACCAAGAAATTCATCTAAATCAAATGTGTCATCCAATTCCAAACTCCTTTTTGAACTTCTCAAAGGCAGTTTTCCAGGTCTTGTTTTTTGATTTGGTGGAATTAAAGGTTCAACAGTTTTGGTTGTATCATTTGGAAATGGGATCTGAGGAATGATTAAAGTGGTTTGAGCAAAGGAGTGGCTGCTAGAGGATTCAGATTTATGATGCCTAGGACTTTTTCTCAATATTAAATCAGATGCCTTACTATTGGATGTCCCACTAGAAGGAATCTTCTGTCTAGGTGCTGTGAAAGTAGGACTTTTATATGCATTAAATGTTGGAATTTCCAAACCATATTGTTTGTACATCTGAGCATTAAGGTTAGAGTGTGCTTTCAAATTGGGCTTTTTGTCAACTTGGGTATTAGAAGTGGTTGGGCCAGTGTTGAACGGGCCTACTGAGTTTAGGTCCACATTAGGTCTTATGGTTCTTGGTGAGAGTTGCTTTGTCACAGTTGAAGATGAACTAGTTGGTCTAAGTGGAAGAGTAACATAGACAGTTATTGTTTTCATTCGACATACTATGTGAGGCAATGAGATTACATCCACCTCAGATACGAGCATGGCTCTACCATTGCTTAAGTTTCTACCAGGTTTCCTATACCAAAGTTCCTACTCCCCTTCAACAAACTTCTCTACTAAATCCCTAAAGTACTTAACACTTAGCTCATTGCTCCACACCCCACTTTCCAAATTTAAAATACCCCTATCATATATAGTGTCACCATTTCTATATAGAAATTGTCCCCCATAAAGTAACCTGACATTGACATGAAATGGTTTGTGGTCCATCCCTAAGATGCATAAAAAAAATCAGATAACAACAACAACAACAACAACAGCAAAATCAACTACAACGACAACAAAATATCAACAACAACATACATCTACAACAACAAGAAGAAATTAGGGTTTGACATTAAAATAATCAGGAAAATTAGGAAAATAATTAGGAAAATTAGGGTTCAAAACATCACCATTTCTACAGCAACAACAACAAATATAGTGTTCAAAATTAGGAAAATTAATCTATATAACAAATACAAATCAAATTAGGGTTCGAAATTAAAATAATTAAATTAGTGACAAGGGAATCACAATCTTCAACATTAGTAACATTGCAGAAAAAGAAGATTAAATGTCAACAAGTTAGGGATACATACTTTGTCAACAGCTCAATGGCGAAATCCAGTAGCCGATCATATAGTTTGATAGGGTTTTGAGAGATTGGCAGTTGGTTTTGAGGAATGAAATAGGAGAGAGAAGCAATGAGTTTTGATAGAGAAGCAATAATTTGTGAATTGGCTTCTTTGATTTGTATTTAAGTGGTGGGTATTTCTGTCAGTTTAGAACAAAACCAACCGGAAAAGGGGATGGGTAGCAATTTGTATGCATTATTGCTTAGTAAGGTAGTAAGTTTAGGAGTTTGTTTTATCAGGTAGTAAATTTTGAAAAGTGGTATTTATAAGGCTGTAATAATTAATTTATCCTATAATAAATGTAAAATTGTTTCCATGTTATTAACTTGTTTCCGAGATGGTAACATCATACCTTACTTGAGAAGGTCTGCCTAAAGGCTCATTTGTAAGTATGAGTGTTACAATAACACTTTCATTGTCTTAGTTAATTGTTTGCGTGTGTTTACTTTATTATAATGATAAGTTTTTTATATAGGTAAACAACTAAGACAAAGGGAATATGGCCATGTCGATCTGGCTTAACTTCAGCTCAGTTGTATTTAGTTCCACTCAATTCAATTTTACTCAATTCAGTTGATCTCATCTCATTACAAAATAAACTTTTACTTTAGCTTCATTCACTTCAACTCAACTTCATTTAGTTTAGTTCAATTCAACTCAACTCAATTTAATTTAGTTTATCTCGTTTCAACTGAAAAGAACATGGTCTAAATTTAATATAAAAAAAAACATTATAAGTGAACTTATCTTAAAAATGCTAATATAAAAATTAGTGAGTAAACTTGTACACTTATAAAATGGAGAACAAAAACATAGGGGTAAAAACCGTAAAACGAGGGTGTTAGTAGATATCCCGTAATATTAGATTTTGATGTTTATTAAGTTTAGATTTTGAAGTTGCTCCATAATGGAGTATAGTTTAGCAAAGGTGAGTATGACTTTGAACAAAGGCACACAAGTCTCCTACCTCCAAAAGACAAGAAGATAGAATAAAAAGATGGTAAAATTTTAAAAATTGGACCAAGAAAGAAAGGGTCTTTCATGAAAATTAAACTAAAAAACTATCAATTTCTTTTTTTTTTTCTTTTTTAATTTTGTTGCTTTAATATTTGTTCCTAGCTACCCCCACGTCCACAAAAGTGAGGGAGGGACTCTCTTTTCCGTCTTTATTTCTCTTTCATTGTTTCTGTTTCACTCATTCTCTTTCTTCTCTTCTTCCTTCCTTCCCTAATCAACTGTCATTTTCTCACATATACTTCACACAAAATTAACACCACCATTCTCTTATTCCTTCTCTCTCTCTCTCTCTCTCTTTGCAAATTGCAACTAACCTTCTTCTTCGTTCTCTCACTCTAACAACCCATTACTCGTCTTTCTACCCAAACCTATTATCAAACCGTCTTATACTAGAATTTGCGACTAACACCTCCCCCCCCACCTTCTTTCTTCTCATCATCTTCGTCGTCATCGTCATTTTTAACAATCACTCTCACTTAACAGTACTCTCATCTAACAATAACAAGAATAGGAATAATTTATCTATTCTTTGATATTATTATTATTGAGAGAGATTTTGGTAGAATCAAATTAAATTAAATTAAACTAAGATGGGTATTATTTGGGTGGATAGGATATAAATAGAGGGAGTGAGATAATATCCAAGTTCGATAATAATAACAATAATACAAGTTAGGGATGGAGTTATTCCCTGCACAACCTGATTTGTCCCTCCAAATCAGCCCACCTAACCCAAAGCCCACCTCCACCTCCTCCGACCCGGATATGGACCTCAGCTTCTGGAAACGGGCCACCGACACTACTCGAGCTGTTAAATCAACATCGGATAGTGACTCGACCCGACTAACCCATCTGCCTACCTTGTCTCATAATAACATCCTTTTCCACCACCAGCAGCAACAACAACAACAACTGTACCAGCAATTGCTTCAACAACATCAGACGGTGTCCGGTTTAGGTTCGGGTAGACTGGGGCAGGAAATAGGGTTTCTAAGGCCGATTAGAGGGATCCCAGTCTACCAAAACCCTCATTCGTCATTTCCTTTCACATCGCCTATATTACCATCTGCGGGTGTAATAATGCAGAATGGTAATATAGGTAGTAATAATAGTAATAGTAATAGTAATAGTAATAGTAATAACACGACGCATTATATAGGGTACCAATCTCATCATCATCATCATAATCAGCAGCAACAACAAGGGGTGATGAGATCGAGATTTCTTACGAGGTTTCCGGCGAAACGAAGCATGCGAGCTCCACGTATGCGATGGACTTCGTCTCTTCATGCTCGCTTTGTTCATGCCGTTGAGCTCTTAGGTGGTCATGAAAGTAAGTAAATATCACTTTTGCCCTTCCTCATCATCATAATCTATTAATCTAATACTTGGTTATATTAATTACTACTAATTACAAGTATGTATAGGGGCAACACCAAAATCAGTTCTTGAGCTCATGGATGTCAAAGATCTTACCTTAGCTCACGTCAAGTCTCATTTACAGGTAAACCCTTTCTTTTAAAAACAAAATAATAATAGAATGATTGTAATTAGATTAATAAAACAATTGACTAAACTCTTAATCAAACCCTTTTTAATTTAATTATTACAATATATAATCTTAGTTGATAATGAAACCTATTATCCATATAATTGAGATGACATAATAAGACGATTGTTTTTATTAAGAAGACGGCCTTACACAATACTACGGTAACAATTAAGTTACATATATGATGGAAAATGAGAAATGGGGAGATTATAAAAGAAGACAAATTAAAAGCAATGGATTTAAAAAATCAAGATTTTAAAATTAAGATGATAGATATGTCTTGGGAAAATGGTACAAATACAAACAGGTTAATCTGAGATCCTAGAGATGGGCAAAAGAAAATAAATGGAATAATAGAGTAAGTACAGAAACACCATCATTTCTCAATGATATCATGTTCCTTCTCTCTCCTTCATTTATGATTTTTACCCTTGTTTTCTGTTTTTTTAACCTTGCTTTATTTTTATTTTTATCTCCTACACACTTCTCCATACACCTATTGCCTGCACCCTCATTTTCCATAAAATTAAATACAAATATTATTGACTTTTTTTTTTATTTGTTTGGGTTTTTTTTGTTGTTTTGTAGATGTATAGAACGGTAAAGACGACAGATAGATCAGCAGCTTCTTCAGGTATAAAATTCATTGGAATTGTAAAGAGAAATTCTAATGCACCTTGTAATTTTAAATGTGGAGCCACATTTGTCCTTAAATAATTTAAAAGATTTCGGAAAATTAAAATTGGTAATTTTATTGATCAGTGTGCAATAACGTGTTCTTGATGTAAAAATATACTCTCTCCTATTCATTGTATTCTTCCCTATTTCATTTTTCGGTTATTTATGTTTTCTTCTCGATTTTCTTTTTTGGATGTTGGGTAGTGTGTTTTGTGTGGTCTAAATTCATTTGTGTGTGGGTTAGTGTGTTTTGTGTGGTCAAAATTCATTTCCTTAATCTAAGAGCCAAAATGAAAGGGTAAGAGTACATTGAATAGAAGGGAGTATATACTTTCTCTGTTCCAATGAGTTGTAAATGTTTACTTTATTTTGTGATTTGATAATAAATCAAATGTAAACTATTGATTGAGACAAAAGAGTATGAGATTATGATCATAGATTTTGCTTGATAAGTTTAATTAAAATTTACCGTATAAGAGAATTAGTTTTGTTTGTTGTATTTAGACCCAAAAAAATGATTTATAGTATAAATTTATTTTGGACAGGGCAAGGTGATTTATATGAAAATGGATCATCAGGAGATACATCAGATGATATATTTGGAAGTATGCAAAGTGGAAGAAGTTCAGAACTTCCTCAACAAGACAAATCATCGGCTAATGTTCATCAAGATCAAGATAATTGTCATGGACTTTGGAGCAATTCTTCGAGGTTATCTATTCTATGCCTGTTTACATATTTTTTTTCTTTTTTTTTGCTAGTTTTGCAAACTCAATTCTTCAATAATATATAAAATGAAATAAGGTACTGTTTGAATTTCGTTTTTACGATCTTAATCGTAAAAATTAAAATGTTTGAATTCAAATTTAAATCGAATTCCAAAAATTCTTTAGGAGATCCCACGGAATTCGATTCCGAATTGCAATTTTTCAATTGTGTTTGGGAACCCATGGTATTGGAATTGGGGTGGGGCGGGGCGGTTGTGGGCCGAGGTTACCGATTTTTCTAATTGGAAAAAAAACATAAATAGTGTGACGAAAAATATTGCAATTAAAAGTAACTCATAAATAAAATTTTGCGCTAAATTTCGCTTCACAAAAAACGTCATCTTCAGTGATGGAAATAAAATGACTACTATATACTCCCTCCGTCTCTATTATTTATTTGTCTTTTATATTCTTTGAGAGAGATATTTCAATTAAAGACAAACAAATGATAGGGACGAAGAGAGAATGTGGTAGGAATTTTAGAACCCAAATTTTGAGTAAGTTGAAATTGAAGAAATTGAGTCAAATTCCAAGGCAAATTCTAAGGCGTACCAAACAATTAAAAAAACTCAATTCAACTTCCATTCTAGGTTCCGAAACATACCGTTAGTTAAAATACGGTTTACAAATTTTTTCATAAACAATAAATAAGCTTATTAGTGAGGTCTCTTTCAATGCATATGTCTATTGGGCATTATCCTACATCTCTAGATTTAGAGTGAGAAGACTGATTTCTAAACTATAGGATTCTTCTCCTAGTCTTATCCTCAATTAATTTAAGAAAGGGTTCTGCTAAAGATAGTCGACAAATTATTTTGAATCGTCGACAATAATATTTAGTTATCTTCCAATTATTTTATAATTACTATTTACTTAACTTCTCTTTAACCTTATTCTACATCTAATTAACTTTAGATTTCTTCTTTTTTTTTAAAAAAAATGGTTCCATCATGACGATAATATAATCAAACAAATCAAAACTATCAATTAACGTAATTATAAAAATCGATGCAATCTTTATTTGTCGCTTTGAACAACTATCACATGGGCCATATACAAACGTAAACTAGAAACTTGAAATTATATCTAGGATAGAATTAGGAAGGAGCAATTGTGGTCTAGAGTAGGTCGTTTCATCTAGTTTATATTAACGCTATCTTTGTTCTAGCATAAATACTATCCTTTTGAT
This sequence comes from Heliosperma pusillum, assembly GCA_022085475.1. Classification (NCBI taxonomy): domain Eukaryota; kingdom Viridiplantae; phylum Streptophyta; class Magnoliopsida; order Caryophyllales; family Caryophyllaceae; genus Heliosperma; species Heliosperma pusillum. The sequence continues at coordinate 145,436 of JAIUZE010073268.1, read as the reverse complement.
TAGGCCTGTCAAATTTTACCCTGATCCGAAATTTTACCGGACTCGACCCATTTTACTAGGGTGAACACCCGCAAAACTCAACTCGGCGACCTGTTTGACCCGGGCTCGAAATGATCTGTTGTTTTAGGTTTGAAACCTCACCTGAATGGGTTGGCCCGTTAAGTCAAAGGTAAATCAAGAATTTTATACAAATATTAATATTTATATATATTACTAGAAAAAATGGTTAACAAATTATTATTTTTATTACTTAAGAATACAAGCACAATTAAAAAATCAATTTTATATAAATTTATGCAGAGTAATATTTAATAATGAAATAATTATTAAAAAACTTTATTTTAAAAATATTTTAATATAATTAATGTAAACATTAAATATGATTAAAATATCAATTTTATACTGTATATGTTTTACATCTAAAAAATAAGTTTTTGATAAATAAAGATTAAAAAAGCGTTACACACTATTTCGTGACCCGTATTTTGACGCTAACCCCACCAACATTCGACCCGACCCGTATTCTAACACTACCATATGACCCGACCCGCGTTAAAATTTATAGAATAAACAAACGGTATTTTTTTCTTAATCACTCAAAAACAGTAAAACAAGTCAGCTTCACTATTACTTCAGAAGGACGGACGGCAGGACCAAGACAGCACTTCCAAGAAAGCCCTTGTTTTTCATTGATTGAACCTCATAACCCACCTTAACCAATTTTAAGCTGGAGGGTTCTTTATAGCTCGACTTCTAATTTCGAATGTCAGTAAACCCATTAATTAAATGAAATTAGGAACTTTTGGATTTTTTTACTAGCCGGCCCGTTTAAAAGTCCACTTTTGATTAATAAATACTCCCTCCGTCCCGGTCATTTGTTTACCATTTCCATATTTGGGTGTCTCATTCATTTGTTTACCTTTCTATATTGGGAAGGATTTTGATGAGTAATTTCATCATCCAATGGGACTATTGTCCACTTGTCATCTTATGACACTACCCACAAATGGTCCCCTCCCCTTTCCTTGGTCTTTGTGCCAAAAGCAAAGGTAAACAAATGACCGGGACGGAGGGAGTAATTTTTTTGCACAAGTTAACTGCAAGTTAGGTCTTCTATCTTTACCAAGGTCTTAGAAGTGGATAATATAAGAAAAAAAACTAAATTAAGTCGTATCCTAGAATGATAATGCCGGGATTGGAACAATAAAACATACTTGTTGGAGAGTTGTCTTAATAATGAACTTATTCCTAGAACTTTTGAAGATTGCGCACTAGCGAGTTCAAAGTGTGCAGTGTAAATTTAAACCCGGCAAACAGGTCAACCGGGTTAGATTTGTGTCAAGCATGTTCGGGTCAAGTTTTTTCGCGTTTTATAGAATTTGGGTTGAATCGGGCCAAGTCGGGTTCAGGCCATTCTCAAGTCGGTTATTATCAAGCTATTCAGGGATAACGCTCAGTTTTTAACAATAAATATTCAGATCGGTTCATACAAGGTCTTGTCATTTTGGGTTTGGGTCAAGTTTGGGTCCACGGTTTGAATGTCGGGTCGGGTGTAAGGGTAATAAACACTGTAAAGCTGTCATGGGGTACGTAACTGTTTGCGAGACAAGTGATTGTGATGTAACAGGAAGTTCGAAAGAGAACAATCGAACAAATAGTATCAAATAACACACACTAGTCTACATGGTCGTCTAGTTATCAAGATCATGCTTTGAATGTTAAAAATATTAAGGAAAGCAAATTTAATTGTACTAAGGTCACTATACATTCCAATGACCAAAGAATCCAAATTTAAAGAACCCATTACTCACCTTATATACTCAAGAATATTGAATGATATCTCTTTCCTTGGGATTTTGTGGGCTCAAATGCAATTCTAATTTACTTATATGAATAAATCTTGCACTTCATTTCGGTTAACCACCTTCATCAATCAGACTGTGCTATTTCACGCGTACCATTTAAACTGGGTCAATATCAGATCAAGTGAGTTTTGAGTAATAATAATTGTACTTTATTGAGAATGGTGTCCATGAAGTTACTGATAATCTCTTAGTCTCAGTTAATAATTTATATTTATTTTATTTTCATTCATAAACCCAAGAAACAAATTATATTTTTATTTCAAATGAAATAATTCAAAGTAACATTAGTGACTGAAAATATGCTATTCTACTGTGGTTTGTAATTTTGTAGCAGAGAAGCTTGGTTGCATGGGAAACCAAGGAATTCCGGAGGAAACAACATGCAATGCCAATCTTATTTTGAGGTGCCAAATCTTTTATTCTTTTTCATTACGTTCTTAATAATTGATTAATTCTATTTTTCTTGACCTTTATTGAACATGCTTTATATATACCCACATTGAGATGAAAAGTAATTAACAACTAGAGACATAATAACATACTATTCTAAAACATATTCATGTGGGGAATATTGAGGGAATTAATGTGGAAGAAAGAAAAGGGTGTTAACTCATAGAAAGAAAACCAAAAGTAGATTGAAAAAAAGGTTCGTCAAAACAATCCCTTTATACTTGTTTTCCTTTTATATTCCTCTCTTCCGTTTCTTGTTCATCAATTTTTTTTATATGGCAAAGTAGAGAAAAAAAGTAGAAGAGAATTTTACAAAAAGGATAGAAGTTTTATAAAGCTGTACAAAGTGTCACTAGGGAATTTCTTATATATGTTTAGGCCTTTGCGAAGCAACAAAAAAGTGCTAAAATATACTCATAGATTGATAATTTTTAGGAAACGAATTACTAATACCGTTAATCAATCATGTGAACATTTACACTCAATCATCGAGTCAGGGGGCAAAGTAATCATTTATTCACCGAAATTTATAGGAACTTAAATGATTAAGGGGGGTCGGGTCCCCCTCCGACATAACTAAGGTCTTCTACTGGCTATATATATCAATTTCGTCGCATTAAATTTATCCACATTTTGTCGAAATCCGTACTAAATTATGATTTGAAGTAAGTTATTTTAGCAAAGGCGATCTTTATATAACACAAATCAATCGTGACAAAATTGCAAGAGATATAATATAGGACATTGTAAACTACTCTATAGATCTGTACATATGGAATAAACATGAATTAGAAAAAAAATACTCCCTTCATTCAACTTCAAATCTCCATTTATTTCTTCGACAGTATTCATTAAAAGAATCTTCAGAATTTTCGATTATACATATACGTAGTATATATAAGAAAATATATTCTTGCAGGATTTGGTTTGATTTGTTGTAGATATTAAATTTTTATAGTTTTTATGGAATTTATTGTTAAAGATATTAAGGTTGTAATATCTGTTAAAAAAATGTTAAAGTAAATTATAAATGAGAATATTTAGAGTTGAAGAGCGTACTACCGAAAATGCATGCATGGTATAGCATTTCAAAAAAAAGTGTAGATCATACGAGGAAGATTTTGTGAGGATAATAATTAAAGAAAAAAATTATGAAAAAAATTAAACATTTAAAGTGGAAATGTTTAGAGTTAGAGGCGCACATGAGACACTCACAAAGTCACCATATTGCAGGCTTTCTCTCTTTCTATTAATCTCATTTATTCTATTCACTCACTCCAATGTCCTTGGATTCCTACCTCTTTAACTCTATATATATATGGTGCTCAACCTAGATTACCAACTCATACGTGGAAAAGTGTCTTTCAATTTACATTAGAGGAATAGATTTTTAGAAATAATTACGGTTGATATTAAGTCATAAACTCGGTAATAAAATTAAATGAATTAATACGATCTGAAATTATTATATGAACACGAAATCCTTTATAATTTTTATATTTTTTACATGTTTTAGTTACGTATCTATCTATATCTATATCTGTATTAATATATATTTGTATTCATTTCGTTGCAGAAGGACTTAAATCCAAAATGCTCGAGTTACGAGAGATTATCCGAGGCAAGCTCTTCAAATTTATCAGGAAATTTTGTAACAAACCCACCAAAGCCAAATCTAGATTTTACCCTAGGGAGGGCGGTATGAAGACGATGAGAAATTGACAAGAATGACGATGATGGTGATGATCGACGAACGTGGTTATGATGAATGATGATCTTGACGACCATGAGTATAATCGGAAAACAAAGGAGGCGATGTATTACATGCACTACTTGATATATCCTCATAATTAACACTATACTACTACTACGACGACTACTACTACTCATTTAGTAATAATTAGAGTTTGTTGGAATGGAAGTTGGGTGATTGAGAATCAGGTACCCACTAGTTGAAATTCAGAGCCAAAAAGAAAGGAGAAAAGGAAAAGGACACAGTGAGGAGATAAAGGAAAAGGCAGTGGAAAAAAAAAAAGAGCTAAAGAAAAGACAAGGAGACAAGAAAGACATAAAGCAACAAAAGAAGCATGAAGTGAACGTAAGGGAGAAGGGATTATTCATTTTGGATTAAAACAAGAATACTTGTCTTAAGATCTACTTATGTTATTGGCAAATGTGGCTTTGATAGCGTCATTAAGTGATACTGAGTAGGTAAATATGATTTTTTAATCGATTTTGTATGTAGGAGTTGTCATAACTATCTTTTACGAAGTATGTATGAAGTGATCCTTGATAATTGTAATGGGTCCTTTTACATTAGGATTGAAATTATGAAAAGAGGCAGAAAAATGAAAGAAATATTGTTTTTTATAAAATTAATTAAAGGGGAACGAATTTGTTGTTTTTGAAAGCTTTTTATCACTTCTTAGCAAGGTCACATGCATTACACTTTGACAATAAAGGAAAAGTACGAAGGAAAAAAAAGTGAATATGACAAAGGTACTAAACATAAAGAACATAATCTATATTTTATTCCCTTTAGTCACTCAACATATAGTTGTTTAGGATTTGTCAATTGTGTGCAGAGAGAACATTTTTGTAGGAGTTTTAGGGAATAGACTAATTAATGGAGTAACGCACTAATATATGTGAATAGTATTTAATTAAAGTGAAAATATTATTGTGTTTGGATTTTTGGTGAGATTGACAACACCAAATTGTGTTGTGTCTAGTAGTATTTATTAGGGTCTTTTGTTTTACTTTTTTACGGGTCATTAGCTTTGTTTTATGTTAACTTTAGTTTTTGTAATAATGTTGGTATTTAGTAATTTGAGTCAATTTTGAGAATCAAACCCGAAAGTCAATGGAAGTCAAACCCGAGACCCAAAAACCCGGAAATTGAAGTGGGCTAGCAATGAATCATCAAGGCAAGAAGACCAAACCCAATGGGTCAATGGAAGTCAAGGCGGGGCCAAAAGTCCATGGGTCAACGAAAGTCAAGAAGGAAAAGCAAAGGGAAATCGGGAAGTACACGACGCTGCCTGCGTCATCACGACGCAGCCTGCGTCATAGGACACTGCCTGCGTCCTTTCTCAGCACGACATTTCTTCATTTCTCCGTCTTGTCTTTTGAAAGCCCACCTTTCAAGGCCCTTAGGTTTGCGGACCAAGGGTATATAAGAAGAAAACTGAAGAGAGAGAAGGGAGAAAAAAAGCATACAACATTCAACATATATTTTTCCTTAGAAATTCTCTCTAGTTTGTTCTTCAACTTTGGCTCTTGTAATTGGTTTTATTTAGAAATGGGTTGTAATAAGAAGACTATGAGTAGCTAATCCTTTCTTTGCTTAGTGTAATTTGAACAAGTTCTTCCCTTTTAGCATTGTAAGACCTTTTTAACCTTCCTTCTCTATTTAATTCCATTTTCTTATGTTTGAATTCCATTGTTGAATGAATTGTTGTTAAGACTAACCATCCTAGCAATTGTTTGTTTAATTATTTGCTTTGTCTTGATGAATTTGGTTAATTTGTCTTGGTATTTGTTGAAGCAACCTTGAAAGATTGTAACTTTGGTTTAAAAGTTGGAATCTTTTGAGTGGAAAATGGGTTATTGTGTAATTAGAACATGGTTTTATGTTTTATTACATGATTCTAGCATGTTTCTTTGGTTTTGTGCTTAAAGCTTGCATCTTTATTTATGATTATGTTTTAATAAGTATTGGTTGAGTTGTATTGGGTCATTTATGGATGGTTTAATTTATGGTGGCTAGTTCTTAGAAACTTGTAATAGATAATTAGAGAGGAGAGAAAAGGAGGGGTCTTTACTTTGTTAATTGTGGGGAACTTGGGATAATTGCACTAAGTTACTTCTCCATATTTGAATCTTTGAGTATTTAGTTGTTGTTGGTAATTTTAGACTTGATAATTAATTCTCATGCAAAACTTTCCCCCATTTATGTTTTCCTACATGTTTTCCATTGTGAATATCATAGTTTGTAATTAAATTAAGCCTTTGTTTTAATTAGTGTCTTAATTAGTAATTAGTGTCTTAATTAGTAATTAGTGTCTTAATTTGTGATTAGAGTCATTAGTTTTGTTAATTGATATTTTGCAAGAGTCTAGATTAGATTATTTTAGCATTACCGCTTTCCCTTGGGTTCGATCCTTTTCTTACCCTTACTACCCTTTTATTTAGGTTGGTTTGAGTCTAGGTAAGGTTTTATAAATTTCTATTTGGCCTAGTTAATTTGCGGAATTAACGACACCGTATTTTAGCTCGTCAAATTTGGCGCCGTTGCCGGGGAAGGCAATATAGCTAAATATCCAATTGAAACTCTTGTTAGTGTCATACTTTGTTTAGATTGTTTTTCAAATATTTCTTTTTGTATTGTTTGTAGGTTACTTGGTGTTGAAGTTACTAATTGTGTTGTTGAGTTGTTTTTAAAAGTTTATGCCTAGGTCACAAGAGGGACTTGGTGACCAAGACATTGATCCATCCTCAAGTAGCATATCCAATTGGTTATTTTCAAATCCCCTCTATAGGAGACCTTTTTGGAGGGAGCCTAGTGAAGAGGAGTTGGAGAATAATATCTTTCAAGAACAAGCGGAGCAAGTATTTGAGTCACCACCGAGGATACCATCTCCATTGGACATCCTCTACCCACCCAATATGGAGGATAATAGAACAATTGGTGAGATCCGGGCAAGGAACTATGAGGAGCAACCACTATGTATCGCATATCCTCCAATGGGGGATGTAAACTTCGAGCTCAAGGGGTTCTTTGTCCATAACTTGCCTAGATTCCATGGAATGGTGGGAAATGACCCCAATAGGCACTTGGCCGAATTCCACATGATTTGCCAAGGGGCTATTCCCCAAGGAGTGACCGAAGATAAATTCAAGCTAAGGGCATTTCCGTTTTCTCTACAAGATGCCGCTAAGGAATGGCTCTTTTGTCTTCCGGCCCACTCCGTCACCACTTGGGTGGGTTTGAAGAAGAAGTTTCTTGAGAAATATTACCCGGATTCAAGGCACAATCACTCAAAGAAGCTCATCACTACCATTGAGCAAGACATGGGGGAAACCCTTTATGACTATTGGGAGCGTTTCAAAAGCCTTGTGGAAAGATGCCCATATCATGGGATGTCGGGGGACGATTTATTGACGGCCTTCAATGAAGGGTTGTGCCAAAACGACCAACGGATGATCATTGCCGCCACCGGAGGTGGAATTGATACACTTAATGTGGCCGAGGCCAACAATATTATTGAGAAGTTGGCGATGAACATAAGAAGCTACGGGAGGAAGAATGAAAGGGGAGGAAGCTCTAGAAATGTATCTTCCATGGAAGATCCTTATGCCTCTCAAAATCACAAAATCATGCAAGAGATGGGTGAACTTAAAAGCATGGTGTCCAACTTGGTTGTTAACAAAGGCAACTCATTTTCTCAACACCCCGAACCACTTGAATTTTCATATTGTGGAGGTGACCATGCTACCAATACATGTTACATCATGATTGAGCAAGGAGCCACTATGGAGAGCGTCAATGCTATGGGGTATGGAAATTATAATTCTAGAAACCCAAGTGGTGGAGGAATGTACAACCAAGTGGGAAACCGTGATCTTTTGGGGTGGGGAAGAGACAAGTCAAAGAGTTTCGAAAATGGTCAATTCAATCACTTGAGAGCCCAAAATCCAACCCAAAACCGAAACTCTAATTTCCATCAAAATCCCCAAAGAAATTTCAACAACCCAAGACCCAACAACTCAAATTTTCCAAGTAACCCCCAATCTCAAAGACAACCAAACCAAGGCCCCATTCAAGGGAATTCTTCCTCTCAAGGGAACTTGAGTGACATCTTGCAAACACTCCTTGCCAATCAAGAGAAAGATAGGGAGGAGGCAAGGAGGGATAGAGAGGAAGCAAGGAAGGATAGGGAGGCTAACAACCTTAGGGTGAGCAACTTGGAAACCCAACTATCCACAATGGCCTCAAATATGTCGAAATCCCAAGCCTCAAGCTCCACAAGATTCCCATCTCAAACTATTCCCCCACCTAGGGAAAATGCTAGTGCCATGACCTTGAGGGGAGGCAAAGAGTTGGAAGTAAACCCCCTTGGAAAAGGAAAGGAAAAGATGAAGAATCTTGAGATGGAAACCTTGGAGATTGAAGACCAAGGAGAATTGGTGGTTGGTCATGAAGAGCTATCGAAGAATGAAAAAGGGGCATCCACAAACAAGGACCCCAAGGGAGACACCTCAAGGAAGGGCAAATACACTATTGAAGATGATGAAGTAGAGGAGTACATACCAGAAGTCCCATTTCCTAGTGCTTTGATAAGCACAAGAAAGTATGCCAAGAGAATGACTTATATGAGACTTTCCGGAAATGTGAGGTAAACATTCCTCTTCTTAACTTGTTGAATAGTGTCCCTAGGTATGCAAAGTTATTGAAAGAACTTTGTACACCTAGGAGAAATCCTAAGAAGGGAACCCATAAGGTTAGGGTGAGTGAACATGTGTCGGCAATTTTCAAGCAAAATTTACTGAAGAAATGTGGAGACCCGGGCATGTTCACTATCCCTTGCACTATTGGAGGAAAAAGTTTTAAACGTGCCATGCTAGACCTAGGAGCTTCTATTAATGTCATGCCCCTATCTATCTATGAGACCCTAGGCTTAGGACCTTTGTCTAAAACCGGAGTGGTCATTCAATTAGCCGATAGGTCTAGTGTCTATCCCAAGGGCATTGTAGAGGATGTGCTAGTGGAAGTCGATAATCTTGTCTTCCCGGCGGATTTCTACGTCTTAGATATGGAATCTAGCTCTAGTGCCACCCCTCTCCTTCTTGGTAGGCCGTTTATGAAAACTTCAAATACCAAGATCGATGTTTCAAACGGGTGCTTGACTATGGAGTTTGAAGGAAAAAGATTAACTTACAATATATATGACTCCATGCGGCACCCGAGTGACCATCAATCTTGTTTTTTCTTGGATATCTTTGAGCCATTAGTGAATCAAATGTATAAACTTTGTGATAGAGACCCACTCGAAGTAGCTTTAACTAACCACATGGAAGAGGAAGGTTTGCGTTTGTTGTTGGCCGTTGATGTGCAGAAATGTCTTGAAAACGTGGAAAGGGAAGAGCCCCTAGAAACATATGAGGAACTCAACGTCATAGAAATGCTGAAAACAGGGCAAACCAGTGCAAAACGTAGCCTGCGCCATACGACGCTGCCTGCGTCATACGATGCAGCCTGCGTCACTGGACGCAGCCAGCGTCCTGCACTGGCAAACTTGTCCGCGTTGTTTGCCTTGAGTATTCCACTCCACATGCCCCTCCCTTCCATTATCCAACCCCCGAAGGTCGAGTTGAAGACCCTCCCAAGCCATTTGAAGTACATCTTTCTAGGGGACAAGAACACCCTACCACTTATCATTTCAAGCACACTCACCGAGGACCAAGAAGACAAATTGGTATCACTACTTCAAAAGCATAAGGAAACATTTGGGTGAAGTATAGCGGACCTAAAGAGGATAAGCCCGGTGACTTGCATGCACAAGATACGGCTTGAAGTGGATGCCAAACCGATCCGACAACCCCAAAGGAGGCTCAATCCACCAATGGCGGAGGTAGTGCAAGAAGAGGTAATTAAACTATTGCAAATGGGCATCATCTTCCCTATTTCCGACTCTCGTTGGGTTAGCCCAACTCAAGTCGTACCCAAAAAGGGAGGTGTGACGGTAGTCAAGAATGCACAAGGAGACTTGGTCTCCACCCGACCACAAACCAGTTGGAGGGTGTGTATTGACTACCGCCGCTTGAATGCGGTTACATTGAAAGACCATTTCCCGCTACCATTTATTGATCAAATGTTAGAAAGACTAGCGGGAAAAGGTTTCTATTGTTTCCTTGACGGGTACTCGGGGTATTTTCAAATCCCAATCGCACCCGAGGACCAAGTCAAGACCACATTTACATGCCCATTCGGTACATTTGATTATCGTCGTATGCCCTTTGGTTTGTGTAATGCACCGGGAACTTTTCAACGGTGCATGTTGAGGATTTTCTCCGACTATGTAGAAAGGATCATAGAAGTATTCATGGACGATTTCACCCTCCATGGGGACTCCTATGATGCATGTCTAAAACACCTTGCTCTTGTCTTAGAGTGATGCCAAGAGTCTCATCTCATTTTAAACTCCGAAAAATGTCATTTCATGGTGACTAGTGGCATCGTTCTAGGACATGTGGTGTCGGAAAGGGGGGTTGAGGTGGATAAGGCTAAGGTTGACATCATCAAAACTTTACCTTATCCCTCTAATACCCGAGACATTAGGTCTTTTCTCGGACATGCCGGTTTCTACCGGAGATTTATTAGGGATTTTTCCAAGATTGCTAACCCCTTATGTAAGCTTTTGCACAAAGAAGCGGAGTTTGTCTTTGATGTCTCATGTAGGAAAGCTTTCGATGAATTGAAGGAGAGATTGGTCACCGCACCAATTATTCAAGCACCACGATGGGATCTTCCATTTGAAATCATGACCGATGCAAGTGACTATGCAACGGGAGTATGTGACCAAGCCAAGACACGAGCCATGACACGAGCTCAAGACAAGACACAAACTCAAGACAAGACTCAACATCAAAACAACAACCTACATTCAGACAACACCATGACAAGCTATGACAATGTTCTATTCAGTCCAAAGCCACAACCACTTCAAGCCTGCTAAGACAACACCACCACAACCAGAACAAAGCCTAGCCATCCACTTCCCAAGACTAGGCCACAACAAAGCTCAGCCAACAGCCCAACAAACCCAACACAACAAAAACAGCCCCCAGCCAAAAACAGCCTATCACTGCTTTTCTAAACAAGGTCCATGGGGCCCCACACAATCAAACAAGCCTAACCAACCCTCAAACCTATGTCTTGGGAAGGTCCTCTACAACTTTCCCCAGGACTTCCCCCCCCAGAAACAAACACACAAAAAGTTAGCTTAGGGACAACTACAAACTGTCCAGGAATTCAGCCTTTTGCAGTAGTTTAAATGTCACTATCAAACTTTCCTATTTTGAACAAACAAGCTCGAGGATCTTTTAGCAGACCCTTTGGCATTCATCCCAACTTCAGTTGAGCTCAAGATTCAAGCCTGGAAGTCCACTCCTCCACCAGTTTCAACCTAAACAACCCCATTAAGGCAGATTGTCTCATTAGACTGCTTTTCTACTTTATTGCTTTAATTCTGAACAATGTAGCTGTTATTTCTGTTTCTTTTGCAAGCCAATTGTGGCCCTAGGATGTATTGAACGAGTAGGATGTAATCTCCTTGCCTATATAAGGCCATTTCCTAATGAATGAAAGACAGATTTGAAGTAAAATATAAAACTGAAACCTTGTTTCTGTTGCATCTCTTGGCTGTGTGCTTGAGACAACTTCCTTTGCTTTGTGCTTGGAAGTGAGCTTGGGTCCTTAGCTGTGTGCTGGGATCAAGGTTCAACCCTCAACCATTGGCTTTGTGCTTTGGTTAAGGTCCTATCCTTGTTCTTTAACAATCAATTCAAACAGAAACAGAGTATTTGCAAGTGTCTTAATCTTAGCTCAAATTGTCATTGTTTAGTTGTCTTTTCTGAATAGTTTCAGTGCAAATTGGTTATCAGAGCTTTGGTTTGTGAGTTCATCTACCTAACTACATTAAAAACACAAAATACAACCATGAGTGAAGAGAGAATCACAGGTCTTGAAAACACAGTTCAAGATCTTGTCAGAACTGTAATGGAGGTCTCTAGATCTGTCAATGAACTCCTTGAGGGCCAACAGAACAATGATACAAGGGGAGGCAGAGGTCGAGGAAGAGGAGCACCTTTCCCACAAGGTGGAGTAAGGAGGAGACAACCTGTAGATCAGTTTGAAATGTCAGATTCAGATGGCTCAGATCACAATCTTCTCAGACACCAAGACAAAGATATCAAGGTAGAGATTCCTGACTTTCTAGGTAGCTTGAACCCTGATGATTTCTTAGATTGGCTAAGGTCTGTAGAAAGAGTCTTTGAGTTTAAAGGATACACTGATAGAAAGGCTTTTAAGGTTGCTATCATGAAACTAAAAGGCTATGCCTCACTGTGGTATGAAAACATGAAAACCTTGAGGGTTAGGGAAGGGAAAGAACCTGTAAAGTCATGGCTCAAACTGAAAAAGAAAATGAGAGCTAAGTTTGTCTCTAGGGACTACACTCAAGACATGTTCATTAAGCTTACTCACCTAAAGCAAGACCAAAGACCTTTAGAGTCCTACCTAAGAGACTTTGAACAACTCACTTTGCAATGTGAGGTTGTTGAGAAATCTGAACAAAAGATAGCAAGGTTCTTAGAAGGGTTGGATGAAAGGATAGCTAGCAAAGTCAGGCTACAAAACATATACTCCTTTGAGGAAGCTGTCAACTTGTCTTTAAGGGTAGAAAAATTGGGAAAAGGGAAGGCCAGTGCTTCTAAGACACCTTCCAGAACCCCCACCTTCAAGCCTTTTGTAGGAGTTAAGATAGGAGAACCTGTGGTTCCTGTTAAGACTCCTTTCAACCTTGATAAAGGCAAGGCTGTTGAGGCAGGCCAAAGGAAGACTACCCCTCTCAAAAAGTGCTTTCAATGTCAAGGGTATGGGCATTTTGCTAGAGAATGCCCATCTAAAAGGGCTCTGAGTACCCTAGAAGTAATCCATTGGGGAGATGATGAGGTGTTGGTCTGTGATGAGGAGATGGAAGAGCCTGAGATAGAGGCTAGTGAGGAGTTGATAGAACCTGATGCTGGGTTAAGTCTGGTGACTTGGAGGGTGATGCACACACAACCCCAACCCTTAGAAGAAGATCAAAGACACCAGATCTTTAGAACTAGGTGCACCATAAAAGGGAGGGTGTGTAATCTGATTGTGGATGGAGGGAGTTGCACCAATGTAGCCTCTAAGACAATGGTGGATAAACTAACATTGGCCACCAAAGACCACCCTCAACCTTACAAGCTTAGGTGGCTGAACAAGGGGGCTGAAGTTAAAGTAGATCAACAATGTGTTGTTCCATTTTCTATTGGGAAAGGATATGCTGATGAGGCCTTGTGTGATGTACTGCCTATGGATGCTTGTCACCTTCTATTAGGGAGGCCATGGGAGTTTGATAGGGATGCCATACACCATGGGAGAGACAACACTTACACCTTCAAGTATGGGAAGAAGAAGATCACCCTAGCACCTTTACCACCTGCTTTAAAGATCAACCCAAACCCCATGAGTGAGGCTTCCAAAGAAGTCATGTTGATAAGTGAATCAGAAATAGCACAAGAGCTAAGTGAGCTACAACCTGTATACATATTGCTAGTCAAGGAGACTGGGATGAGTATCATTGATATCCCTGAAGAGGTCAAATCTATCCTAGAAAGTTATGGTGATGTCTTCCCTACTGAGCTTCCTAGTGGACTGCCACCACTTAGAGGGATAGAGCACCACATTGACCTAGTGCCTGGAGCTATCTTACCCAACAAGCCAGCCTACAGGAGTGACCCTAAGGCTACACAAGAGCTCCAACTTCAAGTAGGTGAACTACTCAACAAGGGCTATGTCAGAGAGTCCCTCAGTCCTTGTGCTGTACCAGCCTTGCTTGTGCCAAAGAAGGATGGGACTTGGCGTATGTGTATTGATAGTAGGGCCATCAACAACATTACCATCAAGTATAGGTTTCCCATACCTAGACTTAATGATATTCTGGATGAGCTAAGTGGGGCTCAAGTGTTCACTAAGATTGATCTGAGGCAGGGCTACCACCAAGTGAGGATAAGAGCAGGGGATGAATGGAAGACAGCTTTCAAGACTAAACATGGGCTCTATGAATGGCTGGTGATGCCTTTTGGGTTGTCTAATGCCCCTAGCACCTTCATGAGGTTGATGACAGAGGTCCTAAGGCCTTACTTAGGCAAGTGTGTAGTGGTTTACTTTGATGATATTCTTATTTACAGTTCAACTAAGGGAGAACATTTGCAACATCTGAAGTTGTTGTTTGAGGTCCTAAGAGAAAACAAGTTGTATGGCAAGCTAGAGAAGTGCACCTTCATGCAGCCTGAGGTTTACTTCCTTGGGTTCATCATCTCTAAGAAAGGGGTAGCAGTTGATCCTGAGAAAGTGCAAGCAATCAAGGAATGGCCCATTCCCCAAACTGTTACTGATGTAAGAAGTTTCCATGGATTGGCATCTTTCTATAGGAGGTTCATACAAGGGTTTAGTTCAATCATGGCCCCTATTACTGAGTGCATGAAGAAGGGAGAGTTCAAGTGGAATGAGAAGGCTGAAAGGTCCTTCAATCTGATCAAAGAGCTATTGTGCAAGTCTCCAATATTGGTTCTACCAGACTTTAACAAACTCTTTGAGGTAGAGTGTGATGCCAGTGGTCTTGGCATAGGAGCTGTGCTTACTCAAGAAAAGAAACCTGTGGCATACTTTAGTGAGAAGCTAAATGGGGCCAAGCTTAACTATTCCACATATGACAAGGAATTCTATGCCATTGTGAGGGCATTGAATCATTGGGGACACTACTTGAAGCCTAAGCCTTTTGTGCTTCATTCTGATCATGAGGCTCTCAAATACATCAATGGACAACACAAACTCAACCCCAGGCATGCCAAATGGGTAGAGTTCTTGCAATCCTTCTCATTCTCCAGCAAGTACATAGAAGGTAAGAACAATGTTGTAGCTGATGCATTGTCTAGAAGGTCTGTAATGTTGACCTTCATGGAGCAAAGGGTGTTGGGGTTTGAATTTATGAAAGAGCTCTATCAAGAGGACCCAGACTTCAAGCATGAATGGGAGGTACACCAAGAAGGGCAAGTCAAGAAAGGGAGCAAGTACACAGCTCAAGAAGGATACTTATTCTATGGAAACAAACTATGTGTGCCTAAGGGACCTTATAGGGGACTACTGGTCAAAGAGGTTCACTCCAATGGCCTTGCTGGTCACTTTGGGGTACAGAAGACCTATGACATCTTACAAGATCAGTTCTATTGGCCTAAGATGCTCAGTGATGTGCAAGATGCCCTCAAGAGATGCAGATCTTGTCAACTAGCCAAGGCACACTTTCAAGCAGGCCCTTACACACCACTTCCAGTACCCAACAAGCCATGGGAAGACCTCAGTATGGACTTTATTGTAGCCTTACCTAGAACTCAAAGGGGAAAAGATTCAATCATGGTGGTTGTAGATAGATTCAGCAAGATGGCACATTTCATTGCTTGTAAGAAGACTGAGGATGCATTGGGGGTAGCTGAACTATACTTTAGGGAGGTTGTCAAGTTACATGGGGTCCCTAGAAGCATTGTCTCAGATAGAGACACAAAGTTCATGAGCCATTTCTGGAGAACCTTGTGGAAGCTATTGAAGACTAGGTTATTGTTTAGTACTTCTCACCATCCCCAAACTGATGGGCAGACAGAAGTCACTAACAGAACACTAGGGAAGATCTTAAGGAGCATTGTTTCTAAGTCATTGAAAGATTGGGACCTCAAGCTAGCACAAGCTGAGTTTGCCTTCAACAGAGCTCCCTCCAGCAGCACAGGTAAAAGTCCTTTTGAAACAGTTTATGGCACTAATCCTCTCATGCCTACAGACCTAGCACCAGTCAAAGGAAACAAGGCAAGCTATGATGCAAAGAAAAGAGTTGAGCAAATGATACAGATTCATGAGCAAGTCAAGAAGCAGATTGAAAGGTCCAATGAGTTGTACAAGGCCAGGTCCAAGGGGCCTAAGAAAGCAAGGGAATTCAAAGCAGGAGATCTTGTATGGTTGCATTTAAGAAAAGAGAGATTTCCAGACAAGAGGAGAAACAAGCTCATGCCAAGGGCTGATGGACCATTTGAGATATTGGAGAAGATAGGCACCAATGCTTACAAGGTGGATCTACCAGGAAGCTATGGTGTACATGGTACTTTCAATGTTGGAGACCTGAGTCCTTACCATGGTGAATCAGATGATGAGGGTGAAGAAGATTTGAGGGCAAATCCTTTTCAAGAAAGGGAGGTTGCAACGGGAGTATGTGACCAAGCCAAGACACGAGCCATGACACGAGCTCAAGACAAGACACAAACTCAAGACAAGACTCAACATCAAAACAACAACCTACATTCAGACAACACCATGACCAGCTATGACAATGTTCTATTCAGTCCAAGCCACAACCACTTCAAGCCTGCTAAGACAACACCACCACAACCAGAACAAAGCCTAGCCATCCACTTCCCAAGACTAGGCCACAACAAAGCTCAGCCAACAGCCCAACAAACCCAACACAACAAAAACAGCCCCCAGCCAAAAACAGCCTATCACAGCCTTTCTAAACAAGGTCCATGGGGCCCCACACAATCAAACAAGCCTAACCAACCCTCAAACCTATGTCTTGGGAAGGTCCTCTACAACTTTCCCCAGGACTTCCCCCCCCAGAAACAAACACACAAAAAGTTAGCTTAGGGACAACTACAAACTGTCCAGGAATTCAGCCTTTTGCAGTAGTTTAAATGTCACTATCAAACTTTCCTATTTTGAACAAACAAGCTCGAGGATCTTTTAGCAGACCCTTTGGCATTCATCCAACTTCAGTTGAGCTCAAGATTCAAGCCTGGAAGTCCACTCCTCCACCAGTTTCAACCTAAACAACCCCATTAAGGCAGATTGTCTCATTAGACTGCTTTTCTACTTTATTGCTTTAATTCTGAACAATGTAGCTGTTATTTCTGTTTCTTTTGCAAGCCAATTGTGGCCCTAGGATGTATTGAACGAGTAGGATGTAATCTCCTTGCCTATATAAGGCCATTTCCTAATGAATGAAAGACAGATTTGAAGTAAAATATAAAACTGAAACCTTGTTTCTGTTGCATCTCTTGGCTGTGTGCTTGAGACAACTTCCTTTGCTGTGTGCTTGGAAGTGAGCTTGGGTCCTTAGCTGTGTGCTGGGATCAAGGTTCAACCCTCAACCATTGGCTTTGTGCTTTGGTTAAGGTCCTATCCTTGTTCTTTAACAATCAATTCAAACAGAAACAGAGTACTTGCAAGTGTCTTAATCTTAGCTCAATTTGTCATTGTTTAGTTGTCTTTTCTGAATAGTTTCAGTGCAGACTATGCATTAGGAGTGGTTTTGGGTCAAAAGAGTGACAAGGGACCCCATGTGATCCAATATGCTTCTACCCTCTTGAATGATGCTCAAAAGAACTATTCTACGACGGAGAAGGAGTTCCTTGGTGTGATTTATGCTCTAGAAAAATTCCGATCTTATCTCTTGGGCACAAAGGTGATCATCTACACCGATCATGCCGCCATTAGATACCTTGTGGCAAAGAAGGATGCAAAGCCAAGGTTGTTGAGATGGATCCTTCTCCTAAGTGAGTTTGATGTGGAAATAAAAGACAAGAAAGGAGTGAAGAATGTGGTGGCGGATCATTTGAGCCGGCTAAACCATGAAGGAAGACCATCATGCCCTCTTGAGGAGGTTGAAGGAGGTCTCCCTCATGAGTCACTTTATGCTATACAAGTGGAGGAGCCATGGTATGCTACCATGGTCAACTATTTGGTGACAAAGCGGCTTCCAAGCCATTTCTCTTCTCATCAAAAGAGCAAAGTAAAATCCGATGCAAAGTACTATACATGGGATGATCCTTACTGGTGGAAGTTTTGCCAAGATCAACTTGTGAGAAGATGTGTGCCCGAAAGTGAGATTCCTTCCATCTTACATCATTGTCATGACTATGCTTGTGGAGGGCATTTTGGGCCACAAAGAACCGCTAGAAAAGTGCTTGAATGCGGTTTCTTTTGGCCAAGCCTTTTCAAAGATGCCCACAAATTTGTAAAAACTTGTGACCGATGTCAAAGGGTGGGGAATTTGACAAAAAGAAATGAGATGCCACAACAACCTCTTCTATATTGTGAGATCTTTGATGTGTGGGGAATTGACTTTATGGGCCCCTTTCCTAATTCCGGTGGTTATTTATACATCCTCTTGGCGGTAGATTATGTGTCAAAATGGGTTGAAGCAATTCCTACCCGCACCGATGATGCCAAGGTAGTAGCCATTTTCATTCAAGAGAACATATTCTCCCGGTTTGGCTTTCCAAGGGCTATCATTAGTGATAGGGGTACCCATTTTTTCAACAAGGTGATTGGAGGCCTACTCAAGAGGTATGGGGTGAATCTTAAAATTTCCACGGCCTACCACCCACAAACAAACGGGCAAGCCGAACTCTCCAACCGTGAAATAAAAGGAATCCTTGAAAAGACGGTTAATCCGGATAGAAAGGATTGGAGCAAGAGGCTAGTTGATGCGTTGTGGGCATATAGGACCGCTTTTAAAACCCCCATTGGCATGTCCCCATTCCGTCTCATCTATGGCAAGGCTTGCCACCTCCCTGTGGAGGTTGAGCACAAAGCCTATTGGGCTATCAAATCTTTCAACCAAAACCAAGATGAGAGCGGTATGCACCGAAAGCTTCAATTACAAGAACTTGAGGAAATTCGCCAAGATGCGTATGAGAACTCCTCCATCTACAAGGAGAAAACAAGGAGATGGCATGATGGGATGATAAACCGTCGGGTTTTCAAGGAGGGTGATAAAGTTCTTGTGTTCCAAAACCGGTTTAAGCTCTTTCCGGGCAAGTTGAGGTCAAGATGGTTTGGACCTTACACCGTCAAGAAAGTGTTTACCCATGGAGCTATTGAAGTGGAGGGGCCCGGGGATGGAAAGCTCCTCAAGGTGAACGGCCACCGTCTCAAACACTACTTCCAAGGATGTGCCTGGGAGGGGGAAGAAGAGGTCTTGCTTGAAGACCCCGTTTATGAAAGTTGAAAAGCTTGAAATAGCTAAGTCGAGCCATCGACTCTAAATAAACGGCAAATCGTGTACATACTCTATCCTTGTGAATATTTCTTTGAAGTTTCATTGTTAATTCTTAGTATTTGAGTTGTTTTCAATTAGTTAGACATTGCATCAAGCAAAATTTTTTGAAGTTACTAACGGTTTTGTGAAGTTTTGCGAGTTTTCGGCCGCCTCGAAATGCGTGCCATGGATAAAAAGTTCGGGAATCGATGGAATTTGGATATTGGAGGTTATCTTGGACCATTGGAGTGAAAATGCAAGTATGGAGGTGTTTGGAACACTTAGCTAAAATTTGGCTAAGTGCAAAAGCTAGAAGATCCGGCAGTGCAGGACGCAGCCTGCGTCGTAGGACGCTGCCTGCGTCGAATGCAGTTTTCAGCTTTTGTTCACCCTTTTGCACGTGTTCTTCATAAAAATCAAAACTCATCTTCATCCTTCATTTTTCACGAAAAATACACCAAACCCAACCCCAATCCCTCAAAACTTTATCTTTCTCTCTCAAATCTTCCAAAATTTTCATCAAACTTAATCAAATTCTTCTTCCTAATCATTCTTCTACCTTCAATCACCCCAAAATCAATCTCAATCACTCACAATCTCAGAAAATCCGTCTTTGAAAACCTAGAAATTTTTTCCTCAAATTCGATTTTTAGGAGCTTTGTTGGGTTTTTAAGGTTGTTTGTCGGATTCCCTACCTTTTCTAATCATCAAGGAGCTTGAATCTTGTGGAATAGAAAAGGTATAACTTCATACTCAACTTTTCCATTGTTCTTCAAGTTTTTGCTCGAATTTAGGCTAGAATTAGTCTTAGGTTGAGTTTCCCCTTGCCCTTGATTGATTGTGTAGTTAGGATTGGACAAAATTTTCTGAGTGAGGTAAAGAAGTTCAACAAACACTAAATTTTTGAGGTGTTGAAATTGTTGCACACCAAGTGTTTGTTGAATTGCTTGAGGGAAAAATCTTTTGAGTGATTGCTTGTTGCTTGTTGTATTGTGTTGCTTGTTGAATTTTGCAGAAATGGCACCCAAAATCTCAAAATTGTTTGGCAAAGGGAAGAATAAGAGGGCCGCGGTGAGTGAGCCCGACACCGAGGTGGAAGCGGTGTTCATGGGCTATGAAAGGTTAAGTGTTCAATATAAGAAAATATGGGATAAGCTAACCGCACCCCGACAACAACCTCTCGTAGCCACAAAATTCTTTTGCCCAAACACCCTCCATGCCTTAGGCATGTTCAACTTAACAAGGGACATGCTAGCTAAAGTAGGGCTAGAGGCTTATCTCGAGCTGGACTCCTGGGATCACACCTATAGGAGTTTCGCGTACGAGTTTCTAGCAACCTTGTCGGAGTTGGACGTGCTCGAGGGTGAGGAAAAAGCCTACCGATTCCGTTTAAACCAAACTTGGCATAATGCCCCCACTTCCGAAATCCGTCAAATCCTTAAGATCACCAGACAACCCGAAGACATTAGGTGCCCCAAGGGAAAAATGCACACAATGTGGATTAACATTACAAATTACCACGGCCCATCGAAGGATGCCAAACTTCCAGCCATCACCCACCCCGTACTCCGCCTAATCACAAGATTCCTTACCACCATCTTCAACTCCGCGGGAGAACCCACCAAAGTGTCGCAGAGCATCCGGCTATGTTTGTGGACTATGCTTCCGGAGGGGGTAGGGATCCCGGATTGGGCCGATTTGTTTTTGAGGGCTTGCATTAAACATAGGCAAAAATCTACCAAAGCAAGCATCCATCTTGGGGGGGTGATTTCATTCTTGGTGAGGCACTATGAAGGGGCCATTGGTGATGAGCAAGAGGTGAACATTTGTAGGGGATTGACGAGATACAACCGACTTGGGCTCGAGGAGGTTCATATGTTTAAGACTAGCAAAGAGCAACCCTTGAAAGGGTTTTGGTTGGGGAGTGACGGGCTTAGTTACATGAAGATGCCTCGACCTGCAAACAACCCCTTGCCTAGGGGGCCCACATCGTTGGATTTTTTGTGTCCTAGGGAGGAGAGTTTGGGGGAGAGTAATGAGGAAGCGGAGGTAGAAGAAGTGCCTTTGAGGCCAAGACGGAGGGTAAGGAGAGAGGAAGGTGAGAGTGGTGAGGGAAGTGAGCGAGTGAGCGAGGAGATCGAGATCCTCGCAATTGAGCAAGAACCTTCCCAACCCACAAATTATCATCATCAACAACAACAACAACAACAACAACCACCACCATTCCATTTCCAATCATCCTTCCAAAGCTACCAAGACACCGACACCCCGATGTTTGATGCGGAGGGTCGTTCTAGCATCCTCATGGAGCCATGGCAACAACAAATGGCTACCTATTTTGCTAGCACCAACGACGTCTTAAAGCACATTAGTGGGAGGGTGGACGATTCAAACACTTGGCAGCAACAACAAGGAGGTAGGCTTGAGTCATTGGATGATTGGCACAATGTAGTGGAAGAGAGAGAGAGATTGAGAGGGGAGGCCGAGAGGGCTCAACTAGAGGAATGGAGGAACATGGTAGACCGGCAAGAGGAAGCCCGCCTTTGGAAGGAACAACAAGATAAAAGGTGGCAAGAGCAACAAGAGATGTGGACAACCCAAAATGCTTGGAGGGAGCAAGCTACGAGCCATTTTCAAGCTCAAAATGAGCGCCACCACAACTATCTTCAAGACTCCTATGAAGATGCGGTGGCACAAGAGGACGTCTATGGCTTGGCTAGCTCACTCTTTGGAATGTCCATCCAACAAAACCCGGGCTACCCCTTTCCTTACACCCAAGAGGCCCTTGATGAAGGCCTAGAACGAAGAAGAAGGGTTAGAGAAGAAAGGGAGAGGAGGAGAAACCGAGGAGGTGCCTCGGGTTCTTCTCGTTTCGGCAATTGATGAGGTAACCTTTTTCTTTTCTCCTACAATGAGGACATTGTATGTTCTAAGTGTGGGGGAGAAGATTGTATATAGTTATTTTGTTTTTGATGCATTGTATTTTATTTGTCTTTATTTTGAAGAAAAAGAAAAAAAAAAAAAAGAGAGAAAAAAAGAAAAAAGAAAAAAATTGAAAATCCCGGCTAGGTGAAAACCCACAAGGGTGGGCACCTAGGCAAAAATTGGGAAGGTGGCCGAGGACGGAATGAAAACCCGAAAGGGCATTCCGGGCAAAATGAAAAATCGAGTTGCGAGCCACCAATGAGAGGAAAGGAAAAGCTAAGGTGAAAACCCGAAAGGGCACCTTAGGCAAAATGAGGGATTTTCAAGAAAAAAATGGAAAAATGAAAAATGAAAAAATTTGAGCATAATACTTTCTATGATGAGGATTTTGGAGGCATAAGAAGGGAGTGATAAGGAGGGAATTGGAAGGAGGCTAGCTTAGGACTTCCTTTATTTTTATTTTGAGTCACAAATTTGGTTCCAAATTGGTGGATTTCTCTTGGTGGTTGCTTGGTTGTGCAAATTGTGTAGTTTGGGGCCAACCAAGTAACCATGCATTACACTAGTGGAGTAATAAGGGGGTGGTATAAGTAGTGGAGTTGCATGGAGTTTGGTGATGAAGGCCATCTCGCTATGCCTTGGGATAAGGCAAAGATGGTCATACTACATTCTTGGGAGCTATAAGAAGGGAGGAATTGAGTGAATTGAGTCGGAGTTGGTGGTGTGTCGAGTTTTGTTAAGAGGGAGTTATAAGTAGGAAGAGGTAAGGGAAGAGTGTTAAAACAACCTTGAGTCAAATTTTTTCTTTTGTTTAAATAGGTGGTTGTGTTTTGAGGGAGATTGCACTGAAACTATTCAGAAAAGACAACTAAACAATGACAAACTGAGCTAAGATTAAGACTCTTGCAAGTACTCTGTTTCTGTTTGAATTGATTGTTAAAGAACAAGGATAGGACCTTAACCAAAGCACAAAGCCAATGGTTGAGGGTTGAACCTTGATCCCAGCACACAGCTAAGGACCCAAGCTCACTTCCAAGCACACAGCAAAGGAAGTTGTCTCAAGCACACAG
The DNA here is from genome assembly GCA_022085475.1 of Heliosperma pusillum. NCBI lineage: Eukaryota > Viridiplantae > Streptophyta > Magnoliopsida > Caryophyllales > Caryophyllaceae > Heliosperma > Heliosperma pusillum. Next base: position 122,231 of record JAIUZE010073268.1, on the reverse strand, counting down.
CCAAGAGATGCAACAGAAACAAGGTTTCAGTTTTATATTTTACTTCAAATCTGTCTTTCATTCATTAGGAAATGGCCTTATATAGGCAAGGAGATTACATCCTACTCGTTCAATACATCCTAGGGCCACAATTGGCTTGCAAAAGAAACAGAAATAACAGCTACATTGTTCAGAATTAAAGCAATAAAGTAGAAAAGCAGTCTAATGAGACAATCTGCCTTAATGGGGTTGTTTAGGTTGAAACTGGTGGAGGAGTGGACTTCCAGGCTTGAATCTTGAGCTCAACTGAAGTTGGATGAATGCCAAAGGGTCTGCTAAAAGATCCTCGAGCTTGTTTGTTCAAAATAGGAAAGTTTGATAGTGACATTTAAACTACTGCAAAAAGGCTGAATTCCTGGACAGTTTGTAGTTGTCCCTAAGCTAACTTTTTGTGTGTTTGTTTCTGGGGGGGGAAGTCCTGGGGAAAGTTGTAGAGGACCTTCCCAAGACATAGGTTTGAGGGTTGGTTAGGCTTGTTTGATTGTGTGGGGCCCCATGGACCTTGTTTAGAAAGGCTGTGATAGGCTGTTTTTGGCTGGGGGCTGTTTTTGTTGTGTTGGGTTTGTTGGGCTGTTGGCTGAGCTTTGTTGTGGCCTAGTCTTGGGAAGTGGATGGCTAGGCTTTGTTCTGGTTGTGGTGGTGTTGTCTTAGCAGGCTTGAAGTGGTTGTGGCTTGGACTGAATAGAACATTGTCATAGCTGGTCATGGTGTTGTCTGAATGTAGGTTGTTGTTTTGATGTTGAGTCTTGTCTTGAGTTTGTGTCTTGTCTTGAGCTCGTGTCATGGCTCGTGTCTTGGCTTGGTCACATACTCCCGTTGCAACCTCCTTTTCTTGAAAAGGATTTGCCCTCAAATCTTCCTCACCTTCATCATCTGATTCACCATGGTAAGGACTCAGGTCTCCAACATTGAAAGTACCATGTACACCATAGCTTCCTGGTAGATCCACCTTGTAAGCATTGGTGCCTATCTTCTCCAATATCTCAAATGGTCCATCAGCTCTTGGCATGAGCTTGTTTCTCCTCTTGTCTGGAAATCTCTCTTTTCTTAAATGCAACCATACAAGATCCCCTGCCTTGAATTCCCTTGCTTTCTTAGGCCCCTTGGACCTAGCTTTGTACAACTCATTGGACCTTTCAATCTGCTTCTTGACTTGCTCATGAATCTGTATCATTTGCTCAACTCTTTTCTTTGCATCATAGCTTGCCTTGTTTCCTTTGACTGGTGCTAGGTCTGTAGGCATGAGAGGATTAGTGCCATAAACTGTTTCAAAAGGACTTTTACCTGTGCTGCTGGAGGGAGCTCTGTTGAAGGCAAATTCAGCTTGTGCTAGCTTGAGGTCCCAATCTTTTAATGACTTAGAAACAATGCTCCTTAAGATCTTCCCTAGTGTTCTGTTAGTGACTTCTGTCTGCCCATCAGTTTGGGGATGGTGAGAAGTACTAAACAATAACCTGGTCTTCAACAGCTTCCACAAGGTTCTCCAGAAATGGCTCATGAACTTTGTGTCTCTATCTGAGACAATGCTTCTAGGGACCCCATGTAACTTGACAACTTCCCTAAAGTATAGTTCAGCCACCCCCAATGCATCCTCAGTCTTCTTACAAGCAATGAAATGTGCCATCTTGCTGAATCTATCTACAACCACCATGATTGAATCCTTTCCCCTTTGAGTTCTAGGTAAGGCTACAATAAAGTCCATACTGAGGTCTTCCCATGGCTTGTTGGGTACTGGAAGTGGTGTGTAAGGGCCTGCTTGAAAGTGTGCCTTGGCTAGTTGACAAGATCTGCATCTCTTGAGGGCATCTTGCACATCACTGAGCATCTTAGGCCAATAGAACTGGTCTTGTAAGATGTCATAGGTCTTCTGTACCCCAAAGTGACCAGCAAGGCCATTGGAGTGAACCTCTTTGACCAGTAGTCCCCTATAAGGTCCCTTAGGCACACACAGTTTGTTTCCATAGAATAAGTATCCTTCTTGAGCTGTGTACTTGCTCCCTTTCTTGACTTGCCCTTCTTGGTGTACCTCCCATTCATGCTTGAAGTCTGGGTCCTCTTGATAGAGCTCTTTCATAAATTCAAACCCCAACACCCTTTGCTCCATGAAGGTCAACATTACAGACCTTCTAGACAATGCATCAGCTACAACATTGTTCTTACCTTCTATGTACTTGCTGGAGAATGAGAAAGATTGCAAGAACTCTACCCATTTGGCATGCCTGGGGTTGAGTTTGTGTTGTCCATTGATGTATTTGAGAGCCTCATGATCAGAATGAAGCACAAAAGGCTTAGGCTTCAAGTAGTGTCCCCAATGATTCAATGCCCTCACAATGGCATAGAATTCCTTGTCATATGTGGAATAGTTAAGCTTGGCCCCATTTAGCTTCTCACTAAAGTATGCCACAGGTTTCTTTTCTTGAGTAAGCACAGCTCCTATGCCAAGACCACTGGCATCACACTCTACCTCAAAGAGTTTGTTAAAGTCTGGTAGAACCAATATTGGAGACTTGCACAATAGCTCTTTGATCAGATTGAAGGACCTTTCAGCCTTCTCATTCCACTTGAACTCTCCCTTCTTCATGCACTCAGTAATAGGGGCCATGATTGAACTAAACCCTTGTATGAACCTCCTATAGAAAGATGCCAACCCATGGAAACTTCTTACATCAGTAACAGTTTGGGGAATGGGCCATTCCTTGATTGCTTGCACTTTCTCAGGATCAACTGCTACCCCTTTCTTAGAGATGATGAACCCAAGGAAGTAAACCTCAGGCTGCATGAAGGTGCACTTCTCTAGCTTGCCATACAACTTGTTTTCTCTTAGGACCTCAAACAACAACTTCAGATGTTGCAAATGTTCTCCCTTAGTTGAACTGTAAATAAGAATATCATCAAAGTAAACCACTACACACTTGCCTAAGTAAGGCCTTAGGACCTCTGTCATCAACCTCATGAAGGTGCTAGGGGCATTAGACAACCCAAAAGGCATCACCAGCCATTCATAGAGCCCATGTTTAGTCTTGAAAGCTGTCTTCCATTCATCCCCTGCTCTTATCCTCACTTGGTGGTAGCCCTGCCTCAGATCAATCTTAGTGAACACTTGAGCCCCACTTAGCTCATCCAGAATATCATTAAGTCTAGGTATGGGAAACCTATACTTGATGGTAATGTTGTTGATGGCCCTACTATCAATACACATACGCCAAGTCCCATCCTTCTTTGGCACAAGCAAGGCTGGTACAGCACAAGGACTGAGGGACTCTCTGACATAGCCCTTGTTGAGTAGTTCACCTACTTGAAGTTGGAGCTCTTGTGTAGCCTTAGGGTCACTCCTGTAGGCTGGCTTGTTGGGTAAGATAGCTCCAGGCACTAGGTCAATGTGGTGCTCTATCCCTCTAAGTGGTGGCAGTCCACTAGGAAGCTCAGTAGGGAAGACATCACCATAACTTTCTAGGATAGATTTGACCTCTTCAGGGATATCAATGATACTCATCCCAGTCTCCTTGACTAGCAATATGTATACAGGTTGTAGCTCACTTAGCTCTTGTGCTATTTCTGATTCACTTATCAACATGACTTCTTTGGAAGCCTCACTCATGGGGTTTGGGTTGATCTTTAAAGCAGGTGGTAAAGGTGCTAGGGTGATCTTCTTCTTCCCATACTTGAAGGTGTAGGTGTTGTCTCTCCCATGGTGTATGGCATCCCTATCAAACTCCCATGGTCTCCCAAGCAGAAGGTGACATGCATCCATAGGTAGAACATCACAAAGACTCTCATCCACATACCCTTTACCAATTGAGAAAGGTATAACACATTGTTTATCCACCTTGATTTCAGCCCCTTTGTTTAGCCATCTGAGTTTGTAAGGTAGGGGGTGGTCTTTGGTGGGTAGAGCTAGCTTGTCTATCAGTGTTTTGGAGGCCACATTAGTGCAGCTTCCCCCATCAATAATGAGGTTACATACTCTACCCTTGATGGTACATCTGGTCCTAAAGATCTGGTGTCTTTGGTCCTCTTCCAAAGGTTGTGGTTGAGTATGCATTACCCTCCATGTTACCAAACTTAACCCTGCATCAGGCTCTATCAACTCCTCACTAGCCTCTACCTCAGGCTCTTCCATCTCTTCATCACAGACCAACACTTCATCATCTCCCCAATGGATTACTTCTAGGGTACTCAGAGCCCTTTTAGATGGACATTCTCTAGCAAAATGTCCATACCCTTGACATTGAAAACACTTTTTGAGAGGGGTAGTCTTCCTTTGGCCTGCCTCAACAGCCTTGCCTTTATCAAGGTTGAAAGGAGTCTTAACAGGAACCACAGGTTCTCCTATCTTAACTCCTACAAAAGGTTTGAAGGTGGGGGTTCTGGAAGGTGTCTTAGAAGCACTGGCCTTTCCTTTTCCCAATTTTTCTACCCTTAAAGACAAGTTGACAGCTTCCTCAAAGGAGTATATGTTTTGTAGCCTGACTTTGCTAGCTATCCTTTCATCCAACCCCTCTAAGAACCTTGCTATCTTTTGTTCAGATTTCTCAACAACCTCACATTGCAAAGTGAGTTGTTCAAAGTCTCTTAGGTAGGACTCTAAAGGTCTTTGGTCTTGCTTTAGGTGAGTAAGCTTAATGAACATGTCTTGAGTGTAGTCCCTAGAGACAAACTTAGCTCTCATTTTCTTTTTCAGTTTGAGCCATGACTTTACAGGTTCTTTCCCTTCTCTAACCCTCAAGGTTTTCATGTTTTCATACCAAAGTGAGGCATAGCCTTTTAGTTTCATGATAGCAACCTTAAAAGCCTTTCTATCAGTGTATCCTTTAAACTCAAAGACTCTTTCTACAGACCTTAGCCAATCTAAGAAATCATCAGGGTTCAAGCTACCTAGAAAGTCAGGAATCTCTACCTTGATATCTTTGTCTTGGTGTCTGAGAAGATTGTGATCTGAGCCATCTGAATCTGACATTTCAAACTGATCTACAGGTTGTCTCCTCCTTACTCCACCTTGTGGGAAAGGTGCTCCTCTTCCTCGACCTCTGCCTCCCCTTGTATCATTGTTCTGTTGGCCCTCAAGGAGTTCATTGACAGATCTAGAGACCTCCATTACAGTTCTGACAAGATCTTGAACTGTGTTTTCAATACCTGTGATTCTCTCTTCACTCATGGTTGTATTTTGTGTTTTTAATGTAGTTAGGTAGATGAACTCACAAACCAAAGCTCTGATAACCAATTTGCACTGAAACTATTCAGAAAAGACAACTAAACAATGACAAATTGAGCTAAGATTAAGACACTTGCAAGTACTCTGTTTCTGTTTGAATTGATTGTTAAAGAACAAGGATAGGACCTTAACCAAAGCACAAAGCCAATGGTTGAGGGTTGAACCTTGATCCCAGCACACAGCTAAGGACCCAAGCTCACTTCCAAGCACAAAGCAAAGGAAGTTGTCTCAAGCACACAGCCAAGAGATGCAACAGAAACAAGGTTTCAGTTTTATATTTTACTTCAAATCTGTCTTTCATTCATTAGGAAATGGCCTTATATAGGCAAGGAGATTACATCCTACTCGTTCAATACATCCTAGGGCCACAATTGGCTTGCAAAAGAAACAGAAATAACAGCTACATTGTTCAGAATTAAAGCAATAAAGTAGAAAAGCAGTCTAATGAGACAATCTGCCTTAATGGGGTTGTTTAGGTTGAAACTGGTGGAGGAGTGGACTTCCAGGCTTGAATCTTGAGCTCAACTGAAGTTGGATGAATGCCAAAGGGTCTGCTAAAAGATCCTCGAGCTTGTTTGTTCAAAATAGGAAAGTTTGATAGTGACATTTAAACTACTGCAAAAGGCTGAATTCCTGGACAGTTTGTAGTTGTCCCTAAGCTAACTTTTTGTGTGTTTGTTTCTGGGGGGGGAAGTCCTGGGGAAAGTTGTAGAGGACCTTCCCAAGACATAGGTTTGAGGGTTGGTTAGGCTTGTTTGATTGTGTGGGGCCCCATGGACCTTGTTTAGAAAGGCTGTGATAGGCTGTTTTTGGCTGGGGGCTGTTTTTGTTGTGTTGGGTTTGTTGGGCTGTTGGCTGAGCTTTGTTGTGGCCTAGTCTTGGGAAGTGGATGGCTAGGCTTTGTTCTGGTTGTGGTGGTGTTGTCTTAGCAGGCTTGAAGTGGTTGTGGCTTGGACTGAATAGAACATTGTCATAGCTGGTCATGGTGTTGTCTGAATGTAGGTTGTTGTTTTGATGTTGAGTCTTGTCTTGAGTTTGTGTCTTGTCTTGAGCTCGTATCATGGCTCGTGTCTTGGCTTGGTCACATACTCCCGTTGCAGAGATATAAGAAGGTAGTGGTGAGGGAAGAGAGGTCATTACCTTCGCATGCTATGTTTGGACTTATGTTTGCCTTGCTAATCTCGAGTTTTACTCGGGACGAGTAAAAGTCCAAGTGTGGGGGTATTTGACAACACCAAATTGTGTTGTGTCTAGTAGTATCTATTAGGGTCTTTTGTTTTACTTTTTACAGGTCATTAGCGTTATTTTATGTTAACTTTAGTTTTAGTAATAATGTTATTATTTAGTAATTTGAGTCAATTTTGAGAGTCAAACCCGGAAGTCAACGAAAGTCAAACCCGAAACCCGAGACTCAAAAACCCGGAAATTGGAGTGGGCTAGCAATGAATCATCAAGGCAAGAAGACCAAACCCAATGGGTCAATGGAAGTCAAGGCGGGGCCAAAAGTCCATGGGTCAACGAAAGTCAAGAAGGAAAAGCAAACGGGAAATCGAGCAGTACACGACGCTGCCTGCGTCATCACGACGCTGCCTGCGTCATCACGACGCAGCCTGCGTCATCACGACGCTGCCTGCGTCGTAGGACGCAGCTTGCGTCCTTTCTCTGCACGACATTTCTTCAATTCTCCGTCTTGTCTTTTGAAAGCCCACCTTTCAAGGCCCCTAGGTTTGCGGACCAAGGGTATTTAAGCAGAAATCTGAAGAGAGAGAAGGGAGCCAAGCATACAACATTGAACATCATATTTTTCCTTAGAAATTCTCTACTTTGTTCTTCAACTTTGGCTCTTGTAATTGGTTTTATTTAGAAATGGGTTGTAATATGAAGACTATGGGTAGCTAATCCTTTCTTTGCTTAGTGTAATTTGAACAAGTTCTTCCCTTTTAGCATTGTAAGACCTTTTTAACCTTCCTTCTCTATTTAATTCCATTTTCTTATGTTTGAATTCCATTGTTGAATGAATTGTTGTTAAGACTAACCATCCTAGCAATTGTTTGTTTATTTATTTGCTTTGTCTTGATGAATTTGGTTAATTTGTCTTGGTATTTGTTGAAGCAACCTTGAAAGATTGTAACTTTGGTTTAAAAGTTGGAATCTTTGGAGTGGAATTTGGGTTGTTGTGTAATTAGAACATGGTTTCATGTTTTATTACATGATTCTAGCATGTTTCGTTGGTTTTGTGCTTAAAGTTTGCATCTTTATTTATGCTTATGTTTTAATAAGTATTGGTTGAGTTGTATTGGGTCATTTATGGATGGTTTAATTCATGATGGCTAGTTCTTAGAAACTTGTAATAGATCATTAGAGAAGAGAGAAAAGGAGGGGTCTTTACTTTGTTAATTGTGGGGAACTTGGGATAATTGCACTAAGTTACTTCTCCATATTTGAATCTTTGAGTATTTAGTTGTTGTTGGTAATTTTAGACTTGATAATTAATTCTCATGCAAAACTTTCCCCCATTTATGTTTTCCTACATGTTTTCCATTGTGAATATCATAGTTTGTAATTAAATTAAGCTTTTGTTTTAATTAGTGTCTTAATTAGTAATTAGTGTCTTAATTTGTGATTAGAGTCATTAGTTTTATTAATTGATATTTTGCAAGAGTCAAGATTAGATTATTTTAGCATTACCGCTTTCCCTTGGGTTCGACCCTTTTCTTACCCTTACTACCCTTTTATTTAGGTTGGTTTGAGTCTAGGTAAGGTTTTATAAATTTCTATTTGGCCTAGTTAATTTGCGGAATTAACGTCACCGTATTTTAGCCCGTCAGAGGCAAGCAACCCTAGGTGGCACAATCCCTTGGTTTACACTAAACCCTACGTGGCTCAAACCCTAGGTGGGATTATTAGGTTAACAACAAATTGAGATAGAATATATTAGAAACCCTAGGTAGCATGACAACCCATAAGTTGTATTACTAACCAATAGAATCTCATAAATATATTCTCTATTAAAATTTTTGATAATTATAAAAATACTCTTTCACTTTTGAAAACATTTAAAATATTTTATTTCCAAAATCATGCATCAACATTTATCATTCAAAGTCATAGGCTAAAGCTATAACTTGTGGGAAATCGGTATTACCACAAAACAATTATAATAGGATTATAACGAAAAGTAATAATTTGATAATGCTAGTCATAAACGAAAACATGAATAAGAATAGAGATTTAGAAATCAACCTCCGGTCCTAGCAATTGGCGTAAAGAACAGAGATATCAAAGTAGATATCCTCCTAATCGTTGCACACAAGATTGTATGAGATATACTTTTCTCCTTTGCTAGAAAGAGAACTAAAGTTACTGTTAACTTTTGTTTTGTGATTTTTGTCAAAAGTTACTGTTAACTTTCTCTTTGTGAGATGTTTAGATGGAGGCTCCCTAGAGAATAGAATTAGGTTTTAGAATTATAAACTCCAATTCCCTTTCTCTTTCTCACGGCACATTTGGGTTTTTATATGAGGAGATTTCGTCTCCTCAAAATAACTACCCATTGACTAAAAACCGAGTGTATCTGGATACATTCGTTTTTGGTCATTTTAGCTTCGAATATAATGTAATATCTTATAATCGTCATTTTACATGGACCGAGATTATAATACATCATTAATTATAAATATCCGTATATTTATAATTTGCCAATTAATTATAACGGTTTATGTTTAATTAGCTTACATTATATATCCAATTTACGAATTACAGTTAATTCGTCTCAGCTAACTTTATTTAATCGTTATTAAATAATCGTCTCATCATCACATTGACTAACCTTTTAGTCAAATACACTGACTAACCTTTTAGTCATATAATAGGGCATCAATATGATTATTTTCTCAAACAATCACATCTCTCAAACACATCCTATAGGTGTGACTTTTAGGGACCAGTTGATCACCGCCATCTGTATGACAATAACGTCAAACTTATCTAGCAAGCCAACCGTTATTGATAAACGTTAATCAACTGATTATAATACAAAGTATACCCTGTGAACCTACAGAGATTTATTTATGTTATTGCCCTAACTGTGGAGGACACTAGCTCCAACAATCTCCCACTTGTCCGTACAAGTGTATGTGCGATAACCGATTTTCATATCCATAATAAATTTCTCCCACTCAATGTAAACCAATTTGCAAAGTCCGTATTTACAAAGGTCGTAGTTTACAACTGATCAGTATCAAGAGTGGTTTCCCCGACTAGAGAGTAACTTAACTGATAAAAGAATATATATTCGAGCATGGCCATGCATTTCAGTTACAGCTCCTCGAGTGGCCCTGATAAATATCATATCCTGATAAAGGTTGGATATTTTCTTCAACTCGAATCTTGCAGATACAAGCGCAGTATGAAATGACCCAGTGAAAATCTACTTAGCCTCCTGTTACGGTCGACCATGAGAAAGAAACCAAAGTCACCCAAAAACTGTCTTTATCTCAAGAGACAGTCGATAGTCAAAAGAATCGACTCTAGGAACACTATGGATGTCCTATCCACGGCCTGGCACCTAATGTTCTGAAACATTTAGGACTCCATAACGTTGTCACAAAAATTGTCCTGCGAGGTATCATTATAACTCGCATATGTGATCGATCAGTCAACTGTTTGACTTATGGCTCGTTGAACCCACCATCAATCGACTGCACAGAATAATGGCCAGAGTTATCAGCTCATGTAGGCGATTACGGACCAAAACAAATATAATGTAATTCAGTTCACTTTGTGGTGTTCAATGTTGTCAGTACAACCCACATGAAAAACAAAATATAAAACAAAACGATGAGTTCATAGATAGTTTTTATGAAAAAGATACAGGTGTCTAATCCATATAAAACAACTAATACAACTCAGGAACACGTTTGATTCCCATGGAAATAACGTGCCCTTCATGCTTATCATATCTCAATGGACTCAGTCGTAGAATCTGCTATAACACTTTTGTGTTTGGAGCTTTCCTATCTGACCGCAGCGCCATTAAGAGTAAAAACGAATCCAGACTGAGATTTCGAGTCATCTCGATCCGTTTGGAAGCTAGCATCTGCGTAACCGATTGCGCATAGCTCAGTGTCTCCTTCATAAGTCAATACCCAATCCTTAGTCCTCCGTAGGTACTTAAGGATATTCTTAACAGCCATCCAGTGTGTTTCACCTGGATTGCCTTGGTATTGACTCGTCATACTCAATCCATATGCCACGTCTGGACGTGTGCATATCATGGCATACATGATCGATCCTATAGCTGATGCATAAGGAATCCGACTCATGCGCTCGACCTCTTCCGACCTCTTCCGATGTCTTTGGTGCTTGAGCTTTACTCAACTGCATCCCAGAGACCATTGGAAGGTTCGCCTTCTTGGAGTTGGTCATGCTGAACCTCTCAAGAATCTTATCTATATAAGACTCCTGACTGAGGGATAACATCCGTCGTGATCTATCTCTGTAGATACGGATCCCCAAAATTCTTTGTGCCTGGCCCAGATCTTTCATCTGGAAATGGTTCTTTAACCAAACTTTTACCGAAGTTAAGAGAGGTATGTCATTCCAATCAAGAGTATGTCATCGACATACAATATTAGGAAGACAATCTTGCTCCCACTCGACTTGATATATAAGCATGGTTCCTCGACCGATCGAGTAAATCCATTCTCTTTTATCACCTGGTCGAAACGATGATTCCAACTCCGAGAAGCCTGCTTAAGTCCATAGATGGAAGGCTTAAGCTTGCATACCTTCTTAGGATTTTTAGGATCAATGAAACTTTCGGGTTGTACCATGTACAACTCCTCCTCCAAATAACCGTTTAAGAAGGCGGTTTTCACGTCCATGTGCCAAATTTCATAGTCATGAAAAGCGGCAATCGCTAAGATTATCCGAATGGAACGCAGCATGACTACGGGTGCAAAAATTTCATCATAATGCAATCCGTGCACTTGAGTGAAACTTTGCCACTAGTCGTGCCTTGTAGGTATCTGGTGATCCTCTAACAGAATGCTTTATTTTGTAAAGCATTTGCACTGAAGACGGCCGAAACCTATCAGGAAGTCAACCGATCACATATGTCATTTTCATACATAGAGTCCATTCGATTTGCATGGCTTCAAGCCATAGCTTCTTAGATTCGGAACAGGTCATGGCACCTTTATAGGTAGCGGGTTCGTTACTCTCTAGGAGTAAAACGTCATCTCTCTCATTCTCCTCGACCATACCAATGTATCTGTCTGGAGGAATAGAGTGTCTACCCGACCTCCTAGGTTCCAAAGGAATTATTAACCGCAACCGATAATGAAGGAACAGTTTCCTCCATTGATTGCTCGGTTGTTGGTTCTTGAATCTCCGACAGATCGAAGGTTCCATTACTTGTTCTATTCTCGAGAAATTCTTTCTCTAAGAACGTCGCACTAGCCGCAACAAAAACTCGATGTTCGGTAGGCGAGTAAAAGTAATGATCAAACATCCCTTTTGGATAACCAATAAAGTATGTCTTGACCGATCGTGATCCGAGCTTATCGTCAGGTTTCCACTTGACATAAGCCTTGCAGCCCCAAACCCGAATAAAGGACAAGTTAGGGACCGTTCCCTTCCATAATTCATATGGAGTCTTGTCTACAGCTTTAGACGGACTTCGGTTAAGTATTAGAGCAGCTGACAATAGAGCATATCCCCATAATGAGTCAGGTACAACCGTGTGACTCATCATGGATCGAACCATATCAAGCAATGTTCGATTTCTCCATTCGGACACACCATTCAATTGTGGTGTTCCAAGTGGAGTTAACTGTAGTACTACATTACAGTCTTTGAGGTGTCGATCAAACTCATTCGAAAGATATTCGCCACCACGATCTGAACGTAGTGTTTTAATCTTTCTATCCAGCTGGTTTTCAACCTTATTCTGGAATTCCTTGAACTTGTCAAAGGACTCACTTTTATGCTTCATTAAGTAGACATATCCATATCTACTTAAATCGTCCGTGAAAGTGATAAAATATCTATAGTCATCTCTAGCGTTGATTGACATAGGTCCACACACATCAGTATGTATGAGTCCTAATAGGTCAGCAGCGCGCATTCCAACACCTTTGAAGGAAATTCGAGTCATTTTGCTTATGAGACATGATTCACACGTGCCAAAAGATTCATAGTCAAATGTGGAGATAGTCCCATTATCAATGAGCTTCTTCACGCGTTTTTCATTTATGTGTCCCATACGGCAATGCCATTAATAGGTTTGATCTTTGTCACCAACCTTTGCTTTCTTACTACTCACATGCAATATATTTGTGGTTTGATCTAAAACATAAATCCCATTCATGGAAATTGCTTTACCATAAATCATTTCGTTTAAAGAGAAAATACAGCTATTATCCTTTATTTCAAACAAAAATTCGTCCTTATCAAGTACGGAAACTGAAATAATGTTCTTAGATAAACTGGGTACATAGTAACAGTTATTCAGAAATAACTCAAATCCACTCGGGAGTTGGATTACATATGTTCCCACTGAAACGGCAGCTTCTTTTGCTCTATTCCCCACTCGCAGGTCCACATCACCCCTTGCGAGAGTTGTGATGTTTCTTAGACCCTGCAAATGATTGCACAGATGAGAACCACAACCAGTATCTAGTACCCAAGTTCCGAAACTTGCATGGTTGATCTCAATCATATGAATAAAAGAAGAAGACATACCAACAAGAGAGACGCGGCCTGCTTTTATGTCCTCACGGTACACGAGGCAATTCCCTCTCCAATGCCCAAACTTGTGGCAATGGTGGCACTCCACGTTACCTTCATCGCTCTTTGTCTTGCCTTGTGAGCTACCGCTAGTCTCAACAGGCCCACTCTTGCCTTGCCCTGGCTTTTTGAATTTCGGCTTCCCTACAGCTAGGTTAGCCTTAGCCTTGCCCATACCTTTGCCCTTGTTGGCAATCATGAGAACGTCCTGTTTCAGACTCCCACTCAATTTCAGATCACTCTTTGTCTGTACAAGGAGTGAGTGGAGTTGATGAAGACTCTTCTTCATATCATTCATATAGTAATTTGCCCTGAAAAGGGCAAAACCATCATGAAGTGAATGAAGAACGCGGTCTATGACGATCTTCTCATCGATTTTGCAACCAAGTGCCTCCAGTTTCTCGACATTCTCAATCATATCAAGAATGTGTGGGCTAACCGCTTGGCCCTTATGGAGTTTCGCCTCAAAGAAGCGACAGGTATGCTCATAGCTAACGATCCTTGGAGCTTTCGAGAACTCGTTAGAGAGCGTGGTGAAAATCTTGTTTGCACCTTGGGCAATGAATCGCCTTTGCAAATTTGATTCCATTGAAAAGATGAGTACGTTTTTTATCGCACCCGCCTCTATTACGAAATCATTATAAGCAAGTGATTCATTTGCTCCTGCATTGGGGCCTGGGTTTGGGGGTAGTGGCTCAGTCAAGTACTTGAGCTTACCGTCAGCAATGGCAGCATTCCGTAATGCCGCCTCCCAGTCCGCAAAGTTGGACCCGTTATTCTTCAGTCGCGTTGACTGATTCATTGTGTCCATGAACATCTTAAGCCAGGTACCACGTCCTAGCGTGGCACTTGGCATTGGGTTATCAGTATGGCCAGCCATTTGTTATTAGCAGTTATATCTGAATATATGACTGTGGAAAAAGAAAATAAATATGATAAGTTTCATCGTTTTAAATTTGAGTCTAATGGAAAAACAGTTTAATTCGATGACTCGTGCATTTATACAATTGACCTTCCTCAAGAATTATATAAATGATCCCAAGACTCAATTTCTGTAAATTGATAAGCCAACCTCTTGGCTAATTCTACTTTTAGAAGTCCTGGTCGATAAATTTCTGTAAATTCTATCTTTAGTCCATCATAATCACGAGATATTACTCGTACTATAATGTTGAGATAAAAATAGGTCAACACTCACTACTTACCCAACGTAGAAGAGGCATATTATGACTTCCGACGAAGAAGGGGTTCATAGTAGTTTTCCCTATAAAGACTAGTCTCAATTTTATTTATAGGGGAAGGTCCCATCATCTTAACTTAAATTCATTTTAAGTGAACGAATGTCTAGCAACTCGAGAATGATTTAACTAAGGTGATGGCCCTAAAAGCGAGTGACATCTGTATGTCCAAGATTAAAATATTCAAACTATATGAATCATTTTCATGCATTTTAGTTCAGGTGGTTTGGTTTAGGCGGAATATGATGCAATTATCTATCATGTGATGGAAAGTAAACGAGAATGAAAAAACGTAAAAGAAAAACATGTCCTAGTGTGGCCTATCCTACCAAAGAGAATAAAATACAACTTGGAATCCAACTGATTGGACCCTCGAAGCTTGACTTTATCACCCTTCTTGGTCCATGTAGCGGGAGTGAGCTCCAATCTCCATCTTTAGTCTTCTTTGAAATTACAACAAATAAAATTACATAGATCCTATTTATTACATACTAATTTCAAAACCCAAAACTAAAATAATGGAGATTCAAGATCTCAAATTACATCTAAGACTATGTTACCATCATTACAGTAACACAATCTACTAAGGCCACACTAAGTTACAACTGATTGTAAAAATACGTTAAAAGGTCATTCAAACATTCCAAAACATATAATAAAAGCACCAACTAAAATAAAACATTCAAGACATAATACATTTATTACGATGTTTTATTATCCAAAACACCCTTTAACATCGATTATAATTATGTGGTGATTCTGTAATTAGCCACATCAATTACAATCTCGATTCATTTTACTGATAAAATGAACTATCCTAAACATTTCAAACTGCTTTAAAATGTAAGATATTAAGCATATGTGAACCGTTTCACATTAATTATACACAATCCGAATGATGTACAATTAAAGGCCAAAAACTTGAACACGAAAAACAGAATTTTTTTCAGCATAAATTTTCGGCAAATTTTTTTTTTTAACAAAACGGTCCTTATCGACAAAATAGGGAATAATTAATATCCTTTCAAATGATAAACTCATTCAACATCATTTTCATTTTCATTTTAATCTAATCTTTATTAAATTAAAACATCTACAAATTTATTGTATGTTATTTTAACAGATTAAAATAACAAAATAAATCTAAATGAAAAACGAATACGAAAGGAAATACGATTCTGTAAAGTACTCGATCGAGAAGAAATTAAACAATATAGTCTCTCGATCGACTAATTCTTCCTAGTCGACAAACAGGGACCACGATCGAGTATAAACATCACTCGATCGACCAAAAATTTGCGAAAAACTGCTCGATCGAGCGAACACAAGTACTCGATCGACCAAACAATTGAGAAAACTGCTCGATCGAGTGAACACAAGTACTCGATCGACCAAAAACTCACAAAAACTGCTCGGTCGAGACACTAAAGTCCTCGATCGAGTCAAAAACACAGCGGCATAAACAGTTTCGGTTTATGAAATCAAATTAAAACAATTTCGTGGCCTATGCTCTGATACCACTTGTAGGAAATCGGTATTACCACAATACAATTATTATAGGATTATAACGAAAAAGTAATAACTTGATAATGCTAGTCATAAACGAAAACAACAAAAGGAATAGAGATTTAGAAATCAACCTCCGGTCCTAGCAATTGGCGTAAAGAACAGAGATATCAAGGTAGATATCCTCCTAATCGTTGCACCCAAGACTGTATGAGAAATGCCCTTGTGTTGCTAGAAGTTTTCAAAAGTTATTGTTAACCTTTTGTTTTGTGTTTTGTGAAAGAGTTACTGTTAACTTTTTCCTTTTGTGATGAGATGCGTTAATGATTGAGAGGCAGCAAGTGAGAAATTAGGTTAGAAATAAAATTCTACATTTTTCTTCTCATTTTTCTACTTTTCACGGCTCAATTGGGTTTTTTATATGAGGAGATATTTTTGTCTCCTCAAAAATAACTACCCATTGACTAAAAACCGAGTGTATCTGGATACTTTCGTTTTTGGTCATTTTAGCTTTCACTATAATGTAATATATCATAATCGTCGTTATACATGGACCGACATTATAATACATCATTAATTATAAATATCCGTATATTTATAATTTGCCAATTAATTATAACGGTTTATGTTTAATTAACTTACATTATATATCCAATTTACGAATTACAGTTAATTCATCTCAGCTAACTTTATTTAATCGTTATTAAATAATCGTCTCATCATCACATTGACTAACCTTTTAGTCAAATACACTGACTAACCTTTTAGTCATATAATAGGGCATCAACATGATTATTTTCTCAAATAATCACATCTCTCAAACACATCCTATAGGTGTGACTTTTAGGGACCAGTTGATCACCGCCATCTGTATGACAATAACGTCAAACTTATCTATCAAGCCAACCGTTATTGATAAACGTTAATCAACTGATTATTATACAAAGTATACCCTGTGAACCTATAGAGGTTTATTTATGTTATTGCACTAACTGTGGAGGACACTAGCTCCAACAAACCCGTTCCTCCTCGTCATTTTCGTGACCCGTATTGTCGTTCCCATCATCATAACCGCTTTCCTCGCCGTAACCATAATTATCGTATTCATCGCTATAACGATAATGTTGTTGCGCATTCCAATCGTTTGCAAATCGAGGTTCGTTATCATAATTATTGTACGAATTATAAAGATAATCGAAAAATTCATTACCGTCACTCATTTTCGAATCAACGGAAAAAATAAATTTTAGAGAGATGTTTTAGTGAGAAGGGCAAAATTGGAAAGTGAAATGAAATTAGGGGGCTGGATGAGTAATATAGGGGCGGGATATAGCAATTTTGTTTTATATTTATTCCTATGTTATTTTCATTATTCTCTAGAGTAGAAACACATAGAAAGACTTAGATTAAAACTTTTGCTATTAAATTATCGCATTGGATTTACAATTGTTCTTTAGATTATTGTTCTCTACTCTTTAGGTTTATTATTTCAAGTAATATTTCTTCTTCCTTATTTCTTTTGTTGATTATGTTGATTATATTGTTTATCTAATTTTAAATTGCTTAGTTTTCATTATCATGAGTGAGTAGATTTAATCTATGACTCGTATAATTGTTAGCAAGAAAACAAGCATGTTTTAATCGTCAAACTTAATTGCCTTATTGTTATTTGAATTCGGTTTAAATACATATTGAACTAGGTTAGAAAATTGAAGTTGGTAGAATATAAATCAAACTATACTATCAACGGGAGTTGGGTACAAGTTGTGATACGTTTTATCTCTCAATTTTGTTAGCCTATTATTGTTATAGCTAGCTTGATTTACACGCGGGAGTGGGGATTTAGCTTAGAACACAATTTGAATCAAGATTTTACATCTAGACATAAGAATGCTAGATAGAATTATTGGGACCATACTATCGAACTTAATGCTCATATTTGTTCAACTTACATGCGTGAGCGGGAGTTAAATTTAATAGGAAGAACTTGCGTTTCTCGGAAAAGGGCGTTTGTATGCCAATTGAGTAGTGTCTCATTTGAATAACGGTAGGGTGATTAAGTAATTTTCATAGTTGCTTGTTGATTGCTAATGAAAGTACGAGCTTTAATTACTTTAAAACTTGATTACAAACCCTTACTTTAGATTTAATTATAGATTCATCTTCTCAATTCTTATTTACGTAACTAAAGTATAGTGTAGAATTGATTGGTACTCAATCCTTACTTCCCTGAGATCGACTCGTAAGCATCTACAATTCATCCGTACGCCTGTGGTATTTTTAACTGAACACCAATTAGATCTCACATCTTCATCGATAGTGGGATAACATGTTAGAAGCATAACTAAAGATGACCAAACTCCCTTTATACATTTATATTTTATATTTGTACCTTTGTCTTCTACTCCGGGTTTTATTATTTTCTTACATTTTTTCTATACTTTTTAAAGCATATATGCTCTCTCTTTTTATTAGTAAAAAATAATTAAATAAACCTAAAAAAATAAGCAAGACGTCAAATAAAAGATTTGATTCGCAATTTTAGAAGCCTTATAATTATTCAGCATGTCTCACTAAAGACGGGATTATCCGTTACAAGTTGAAGACGGATAGTACCCCTTTCACAATATGTAAGTGGGAGGGCAAGTGGGGCAATCCATTTGTCATCCACTTGTCCTTACCACTTGCATATTGTGATAGAGACACTATCCGTCTCCTGCTTGTAACGATTCCCATCTTCAATGAGAATTTGTCCTAATTATTTCTAAAACTTGCAATTTTAAAATAGTCACATGAGAATAGAGGAAGGGGTGGCTGCTGTAGCACGTATGCTCGTAATTGAGACGCTAAGCTAATCATTTGAAGGGCATCCGCCATCACGTTTGTGGCCCTAAATTAGCCGATACTCTCGGCTTTTCCCACATTTCATTCTTCATTTGCTTTGTCATGTCATCCTCCAAACCTCACATCCTTTGTCAAGTCCACATTTCTTTGTGAAGTTCCATGATAATGATTACGTTGATTTGACTATATTGTACCTTTCAAACGTCCATCTCAACCCAAAATAATAGTATAAAATGAATTGTGTGTTCCATCATTCTTAATTGCTCAACCCAAATAATGACCAACTAAGGTGGATCGAGTAATAGTTTGACCATTTAGATGGTTAGGTGAACCGATCTTAAAAAAAAAAAAAAAAGAGAACATATAACGCCATTGTCTAAAATTATGACGGTATGTCTTACCCTGTGACTAGATCGTCCGGAAGACGGGTGCGACGAGTCTTATTTCAGACGGCCAATTTCATCTGAAAACTTCAAATATACGTAATCATTTTATAATTAATGTACCATTTACATCTCAACAAAAAATGATCACATATGACATGTCTAAAGACTTCAAACAAAAATAACCGTTCAAAACAAGGATTTGAAAATTTAAAAAGCCACAAACTTCTTTCAATGCCAATGCAAGTGGGAATTAGTAAAACACTCTCGGAGATCGCTGGCATTAACAATTACTCATCTGGCATTATGAATCCCTAAAAAAACATTTATCGAATTTTACCATTTCAGGTCGATTTGATCAAACTGAAATAAAGGCGGACTATATATCGAGTTTTTTTTTCAAAAATAGGGCCCAACAACATATTAATTAGCAAATTGGGTTTTCTTTCAAACTAATTATCAAAAATGGGTCCACGTAGGATCGGTTTTGACGAACCTGTATTAATGTTTAAAGTCGCTCAGCCGGAGGGCGACTTGAGATAAAGTCGATCTCCCCCTCAGCGACTTTAGCAACTTGTAAATAAGTAGAAAAATATATAAAATAACTGAGTTTGGGACAAAGTCGCTCAGCCGGAGAGCGACTTGAATTGATTTTGAAGAATAAAATTGCAAAAAAAAAAAAAAAAAAAAAATTACTGTAGCAAGTCGCTGTCCGGGAGAGCGACCACGATTTTTTTTTTTTTTTTTGCTTTTTCATATAGTGTATATTGGATTATTGGCACCTAGTCGCTTAGCGGGAGAGCGACTTTGGTCCGAACCTAGCTTCGGACTGACGTGGACCCAGGCCATTTTGGGTAATAACTTTGGAAAAATACCCATTTTGTTAAATTCTTTGATTATGAGCCCCATTTTGGAAAAAAAACTCATATACTTCCTCCATTCAACTCCACACTACATGTTTCTATTTTGGACACTATTCACAAGTCGGAAGAATCTTTCAATTTCCGTCTAATATATAAGAGAAAATATATTCATGTGTGATCTTGTTTGATTCGTATTTAGGAGTATATTAAAAATATCTAACTCGTATAATTTTTGCAAATACGTAGCGAACTATATTTACGACGCAAAACGCGCGTTGGCAAACGTGAAAAAAGAAAGGTGTAGTGTGGAGTTGAATGGAGGGAGTATATCACTATTTTACGATAAAATGCATGTAACTATTTCTTTATAAAGTGTTTATCATCATTTTTTTGTTAAAAGGTGACAAATTTTGTAACATCCCGCCTTATCGGGGAGCCTTTAGGCAAGACCTTCATGCAAGGGGGGGTGTCACGACTCAGTTTCCTACTTGAGGTAGGATGTGTCACAACACAATACTGAAACAAGTCTATATAAATCCTTAAAGGAAAAGCATAAATCCAAATACAAGGTTGACCAAAATTCAAAACTCAAATCCAAAACTACAGCTCATGTCTATCAAGTCTAGGGACAAAAATAAAAAGATGCCAAGCTAGCAGTCGCGGCCAACCCTCGTGCATAGTCCAGACCAAGTCAAGCCATATCCATATTATCATCACACCTGCTCAACACCTACTCACCATTCGCCGGAAATGTCGAATGGATCACAGTAGTGATATAAAACAAACAAGTTCAGTATCATATGCACTCAAAAATCATCATCACACATATCCGGTGCCATGGAGTAGCGCACTCTGATGTCATCAAGTAGCGTATCGATCCACCAAACACAGTGCCATAAACTAGCACACAGTCGTGTCTATGGCAGGCTGTACACACTATGGGCCCTAACGCAGCAGGTCACCCTTAGACCCAAGTGATCGCCACATGCAATGTCTCCTCCATGACGGGAACGACATTGAGGAGCGGTCCACATACTTTATAGAGAAGGTTTCCCGCAACCGCTAAAACCACCTCCAAACTGCAACAATATCACAATCACAATCACACACCCAAATTCTAATCAGCATGTCATAATCATATCACAATACACATCAATCAATCTCATACACATAAAGAAAGTAGAATTAACCTACCTTAGCAAATAACAATTACAATCAATGCTTAACAAGATAAGTTAAAAGTCCTCGTCAACAAAGTCTCCATCTACAATATCACAATAATATAAATTACGACTAATTTGCCCCCATTCCTACACTAATTACGCAATATATAACTATATTCTATGTCAAATTATCTCAAATTATGTACTAATAAACAAGAAATTATAATCATCAACAATTCCATCATCTAAATCAATATGATAATCATCAACAATTCCATCATCTATATCAATTTATCCCAAATTTTACTTTAGCATCAATAATCTATACTCAATATTATCAATATAATCTAATCTGAACGATATAACTCAACTTAATAATATTATTCTCAACGCTAGAATCAAACTAATCACTCAAAACCTAACTTACAAGATGATTAATGAAAATCACAAGATTAAAAATAAAGATGACGTACTAGATTGGAAAAGATGAAATAAAGATCTAAAAGATTGATCTTCTCAACAATCCAAAATAAGATTAAGGAATGATTGAAGAATAATTAGGGAGTAATTAGAGATTTTTTAGAGAGATTTTATGTTACCAATAACAAGAATGAAAGGTTAAGAGTAAAAAGAATATTATTTATTGTAATATCCCAATTATTTGTGTAAGAGAAATAAATAAATGAACACAAATTCTTGTTTGTATCGGGCAGTATCCGTCACAAGCTTGCGACGGGTACCGTTTCTCCTCACAAATGACCCATTTAAGGGAAAAGGGGAAGCACATGGGGGGTGCCCCACATGTTCCCTCTACCCATTTTGTTAGAGGAAAAACCCGTCGTAAGGTCCGACCCGTCACAAGGGAGACCTACTGATAAATGAAATAATAATAATAAAAAAATAAAACAAGAAGAATGAAAGTTGGGCAAGTACTTGTACGTGCCAACATACTTACCCATTAAGAATTGCTAAGGTAATAATTACACCTATGAGGCTATGAATTCTCACCCATTTAGGAAAATTTAGCCGACAATTGAAGGCTATAAATAGCCTTGATCAATCAAAATAATAGGACATCTTAAAAACAATTGAGACCAAGTCACTAATAACATATACCCATCTTAATAAATACACCCCTATAATTACCTTGTTAATCAATAAAAGGTATGATTTCGGGACCCTTTGTCGTTATAACTATTTGGTTACCGTCTTATACATAAATAAAATAAGAGAATAGTATAAGAAATTGTTTATATTATTTTATCCGTAAGTTTTGTAGTAGAGCCGTTATAATGCTAGTATGGTTTTGGGACCCTTTAGCGTAGAAATTAATAATTTCAGATGACATTATAAGTAATTGTTCATAAAATAAGGAGTGTAGATTTCATATTATTGTTATTTTACTACTCACATGTTATATTAATGTCCATTATACTATAATGTTGTTACGTAATGTTGTTATGCTCGTTTTTCATATAATGTACATTTGGCCAATTGTAGCATTCGGGATACGATTACGGGAAGGGGATGACATTACAAATTTAACCTGTGTACGTGGAAGGGAGCACGGCTCCATGATATGAGAACTGCGGTTCTGGGTTATTACTGGTGAAAGTGCCAGGGGGTTACATAAATAATTATATGGTCCTGTGTACATGGAGGAGGGCTTAGCCCAGGGGAGTTTTACTCCGTAATGTGTCTCACTTCAGTAATGGTAGACCGGTAGTCCATATTTTAAATGTTATGATAAAATGACAGGGGTATTCCAAATTATAGTTAACTAATACTGGTAATAAATATATAAGA
This sequence comes from Heliosperma pusillum, assembly GCA_022085475.1. Classification (NCBI taxonomy): domain Eukaryota; kingdom Viridiplantae; phylum Streptophyta; class Magnoliopsida; order Caryophyllales; family Caryophyllaceae; genus Heliosperma; species Heliosperma pusillum. The sequence continues at coordinate 99,386 of JAIUZE010073268.1, read as the reverse complement.
AGTATTTATTTAGGACCACTGAAGGTAACTGAAATCATATTCAGTCAGTGTTGACTGATTTTGTTATTATTGTTTATTTTTTTCAGGTTTCTATGCTGGGGAACCGCGGGAGTGAGTTTCACTATAGAAATTATTATATATAGAGAATAAATAATACGTAATATAAAGGTTACTAAGAAAATGTTATAGCCTTGTATTTCCAGTACAGGAAATACGGCGGTGACGCCTTGTAATAAATCTGTTTTCAGGTTTTTTTTATGGAATAAAAACGTATCGTTTGTTATATACATATTTTTCTCTTTATTTACTGTATATTATATTTTCAGGGCGTTACAAAATGGTATCAGAGCCAGGTTAAAAAAAAATTAGTAGAAGAAAAAAAAAATGAATGAGAGGGGTAAATTGTTAGGAGGGTAGTAATAATAATAGCATTGCTAAGAGATTCTTTTTTTTATTTTTTTTATGATATTAATATCCATTATTAACTTATGAGTATAAGATTACTAATGTGGTTACTGTTTTTTTTGTTTTAGATATAATGGCAGTACCTCACCCGTACGATTTGGTAATGAATCCGGATGAAAAGGTCGTGGAACATATAGATCGTCTCAGAAATGCTTTAAGGAATCATAATGTCTTGTTTCCAGCATACCGTATGACTGAACCGTTCTTAGCTCATGCCCTGATCAAAACCTTGCCTGACATAGTACCGTGGAGAACCTTTAAGGAACGATATTATGATTTGTTAGTAAATGGGGTTCCCAATCATTCCAAATATCTTCACAGAGGTGCATTTTATGATAGGTGGATCCCATCCTTTGAGGACATAGCCTGGGAACTTTTCACTTTTGAAAGAGACCATGTGGTGTATATTCCTGATGACGAAGTCAACGGTGAAAATAATCCGGAGAACAACCACCCGAATAACAACTCACCTGCTGAGGACGATAATGTTTCAAGTGACGGGAATATTGAGGACAGTGCTACTTGTACCATAATATATGGGGACGGAAATGACACTCCAACCAAGCCGTAATCCAACACTAGACATGAAATAGGGGTATAATAGTGGCTTTATTATCCCTCGTTACAAGCAATGAAATAGAAAATGGCATATGATTAGGCTAAGACTAATATAAGTTAACTATGGTTGTATGTACATATTATGGTAGCTAGACACCCAATTTTGAGATTTGTAATCTATCTAGGGCTGTTCTAGTAGTTGGCGGATGTATGTAAAATTAGACGGTTTTATATGTTTGGGTGTAATATATACATATATGTAGTGTATGTAAATATAGTGCGCCTGTTAATAAATAAAATCGCGTTAAGTTTCTAATCCATGTGTATTTTATTTTTATAGGATGTCTTTTCCTAATAACATCGATGTTAACCAACCCGCTCCTAATAATCAATCTGATGCAAGAAACTTCGCTGAAATGATGGCCGAAGCATTGAAGAATAATCTTCCTAATAATCAAGAAGAAAGTGTTAAATATTTTAAGAAAATGGCAAGTTATAACCCAAAGACCTACGATGGAAAACCAGACCCTGTAGAGTTTGAAAAATGGGTAAGAGGACTGGATAAACTTTTTGATGCTATACATTGCCCTGAAAAATGGAGGGTAGGTTTTGCTATCTATTACCTGGAAGGACAAGCAGATTTATGGTGGGAAATTGTTAAGGACAGAAGAGAGGAACACGGATTTGGATGGATTCAGTTTAAGGAGCTCATGCGATCAAAGTTTTACCCTCCCTCTCTTAAGAGACAGAAAGAGGAAGAATTTAACAACTTGGAACAAGGATCAATGTCTGTTACCTTGTATGCCTCAAAATTCATGGAATTATCTCGATTTGCTCAACACATGGTGGGAACAGAAGAATTAAGAATGAACCGTTTTGAAAGAGGGCTAAATTGGAATCTTCGAGATCGATTGTCTACACATACTTGTTTGAATTATCAAGAAATCTATGATAAAGCCACTAATGCGGAAAGGATAATGAAAGAGAGAAATGATACACCATCTGGAATTAAAAGGAAGTTTGAAAGAAATAATATTACCGGGGGAAACTCGTATAAACAACCCAACTTAGGATTTGGAAAGAACCCTTTTAACCCGTCACATGAAAGGAACCTAACCCCACCGTGCTCAATGTGTGGTCGTACTAATCATCCGACCTCCCAATGTAGATTTTTTAGGCCGCGATGTTATATGTGCGGAAGTCCAAACCATATCAAAAATAATTGTCCAATGACTCGTTCGACTGTTTCGAGAAGTACCCGTACGCCTAACTCCACTCCTGCTACAAAAATATCGGCACCTCAGCCTAAAACACAAGGACCAACTCGGGGGCGTGTGTTTGTGATGAACTCCCAGGAAATGGAGACTTCAGAAGACGTGGTTACGGGTAACATTTTTCTTAACTCTAATCCCATTAATGTTTTATTTGATACTGGGGCATCCAATTCATTTATATCTCGATCTTTAAGTGAAAAGTTGAAACTGTCACCTCAGAATAACAAATTAACACTTTCAGTTGGATTACCTACCGGGGAGAACATTTCATGCCCTATTTGGTATAAAGACTGTGTTTTGACCATAGAAGCAAATTGCTTCCTAGCCGATCTAGTCCAGTTTGATCTACAAGATTTTGATGTTGTACTAGGAATGGATTGGCTTAGTAAGAACCATGTAATAGTAAATTGTCATGAGAAATCATTAACTATTACAAAACCGAATGGGAATGAGATACTATTTCAGAGCCACAAAACCAACTGCAACAATAGGATTATATCCTTTTTAAAAGCCCTTAAATTATTAAGACAAGGATGTAAGGGATACTTATGTGATGTATGTAGCAATTTAGAGGCAAAACCAAATCTAACCAGTATTCCGGTAGTCAATGAATTTCTAGATGTTTTTCCTGAAGAAATTCCAGGAATGCCACCATATAGAGAAGTAGATTTTACAATTGAACTAATGCCAGGTTGTGCACCCATTTCCAAATCTCCTTATAGAATGGCACCTGCTGAATTAAAGGAATTGAAAACTCAACTAGATGAACTATTAAAAAAAGAGTACATAAAACCTAGTACATCACCTTGGGGAGCACCAGTGCTTTTTGTTAAAAAGAAAGATGGAAGTTTGCGTTTATGTATAGATTATCGAGAGCTTAATAAGGTCACTATAAAGAATAAGTATCCTATACCTCGGATAGACGATCTTTTTGATCAATTAGAAGGATGTGCTATTTACTCAAAAATTGATCTTCGTTCTGGGTATCACCAATTAAGGATAAAACCAGATGACATACCTAAAACAGCCTTTAGAACACGTTATGGACATTACGAGTTTAAGGTTATGCCTTTTGGACTCACCAATGCTCCTGCAATTTTTATGGACCTTATGAATAGAGTTTTTAGACCTTATTTGGACAAATTTGTCATTATTTTTATTGATGACATTTTAATATATTCTAAAGATGAGAAAGAACATTTTCACCACTTAAGGGTAGTTTTGGAAACCTTACGGGAAAATCAGTTGTATGCCAAATTTGAGAAATGTGCATTTTGGTTAAAAGAAATAAGTTTCTTAGGTCATGTTATATCAGAAAAAGGAATACAAGTGGACCCTCAAAAGATTGAGGCAGTCACCAAATGGCCTGTACTCAAAAATATAGCGGAAGTACGTAGCTTTTTGGGATTAGCAGGATATTATCGTCGTTTTGTGAAGGATTTTTCAAAAATAACCCAACCACTTACAAATCTCATCAGAAAAAGCACCAAATTTGTATGGGATGAAAGTTGCGAGAAAGCATTTTATGAACTGAAAAATAGACTTACCTCTGCCCATATTCTTACACAACCAAATGGCATTGATGGATTAGAAGTATATAGTGATGCCTCAAAGCTAGGTCTAGGGTGTGTGTTAATGCAGAATGGGAAGGTAATTGCCTATGCTTCTAGACAATTGAAAGCACATGAGCAAAATTATCCCACCCATGATTTAGAACTTGCTGCAGTAGTTTTTGCTTTGAAAATTTGGAGACATTATCTTTATGGAATTTCATGTCGTATATACACCGATCACAAGAGCCTAAAATACCTTTTTACCCAGAAAGAGATAAACATGAGGCAACGTAGATGGCTTGAATTCATCAAGGATTATGACTTAGATATCCAATATCACCCGGGAAAAGCTAATGTGGTAGCTGATGCACTTAGTCGAAAACCTGTGGCCAACTTACACATGTTTACTATAAAAGAGCCTCATATCCAGCAAGACATGAAAAGACTTGATATAGAGATGGTAATTGGTGATCTAAGTGGTTATATGGCAGCCCTAGAAATAAGACCAACCTTGATAGATGAAATAAAGATAACCCAAGAAACTGATCCCCAATTTGAGAAAATTCGAAAAGATATACAAAAAGGAAAAGCACCGGGTTTTGTTATTCAAGAAGATGGGTCACTTTGGTTTCAAAGTCGTATATGTGTACCAAATTCAGAAATTATTAAGGAGAAAATTCTAAACGAGGCACACAAGTCACGATATTCGATACATCCCGGAGGAAACAAGATGTATAAGGATGTCCGACATACATTTTGGTGGAGCAATATGAAGCAAGAAATAGCAGATTTTGTCTCAAAATGTATTACCTGTCAACAAGTAAAAATAGAACATCAAAGACCCGGAGGACTTCTACAACCCCTAGACATTCCTACTTGGAAATGGGAGTCAATTGCTATGGATTTTGTGACAGGATTACCTGTAACATCCCAAGGAATGAATGAAATATGGGTAATAGTAGACAGATTAACCAAGTGTGCTCACTTTTTAGCCACTAAGACTTCATGGAACTCAGAACAATTAGCTAAGAAATACATAAAAGAAATAGTGAGATTACATGGAGTTCCTACAACCATTATATCAGACAGAGATACAAATTTCTTAGCCAAATTCTGGAAAAGTTTTCAAACAGCAATGGTATCTAAGCTTAACTTTAGTACTGCCTTTCACCCGCAAACAGATGGTCAAACCGAGCGAACCATCCAAACATTGGAAGATTTACTAAGGTCATGTGTTTTGGATTTTAAAGGATCATGGGAGCAGCACTTACCCTTAATAGAGTTCTCCTATAACAACAGTTATCATGCTAGTATTAATATGGCTCCTTACGAAGCTCTATATGGACAGAGGTGTAGAACGCCATTATGTTGGAGTGATATTGATGAATCCAGAATACTTGGACCCGATTTGATACAAGAGACAGCTGACAAAGTAAGAATCATACAAGAGAAAATGCGAACCACACAAAGTCGTCAAAAGAGTTATGCTGATCTCAAGAGACGGCCATTAGAATTTCAAAAGGGCGATTTTGTATTTCTCAAGGTATCACCCACGAAAGGAGTAATACGTTTCGGGAAGCAACGAAAGTTGAGTCCAAGATATATAGGGCCTTTTGAAATAAATGAAAGAGTTGGAAATATGGCATATCGACTTCATCTTCCGATAGAATTGTCAAGGATACATGACGTCTTCCATGTTTCACTTTTAAGGAAGTATATCCCTGACCCTGGTCATATTGTTGACATACCACCTTTACAAGTTAGGGAAGATCTTACTTACGAGGAACTACCAATTCAAATTTTAGATCGAAAGGAGAAAATTCTTCGTAATAAAACTATTCCATTGGTGAAAGTCTTATGGTCCAGACATGATATGTCAGAAGCTACATGGGAAACAGAGCTAGATATGAAAAACAAGTACCCCCATTTGTTCTAAACCAAGGTAATTGAAGTTTCGGGACGAAACTTATTTTTAAGGAGGGTAGAATGTAATATCCCAATTATTTGTGTAAGAGAAATAAATAAATGAACACAAATTCTTGTTTGTAACGGGCAGTATCCGTCACAAGCTTGCGACGGGTACCGTTTCTCCTCACAAATGACTCATTTAAGGGAAAAGGGGAAGCACATGGGGGGTGCCCCACATGTTCCCTCTACCCATTTTGTTAGAGGAAAAACCCGTCGTAAGGTCCGACCCGTCACAAGGGAGACCTACTGATAAATGAAATAATAATAATAAAAAAATAAAACAAGAAGAATGAAAGTTGGGCAAGTACTTGTACGTGCCAACATACTTACCCATTAAGAATTGCTAAGGTAATAATTACACCTATGAGGCTATGAATTCTCACCCATTTAGGAAAATTTAGCCGACAATTGAAGGCTATAAATAGCCTTGATCAATCAAAATAATAGGACATCTTAAAAACAATTGAGACCAAGTCACTAATAACATATACCCATCTTAATAAATACACCCCTATAATTACCTTGTTAATCAATAAAAGGTATGATTTCGGGACCCTTTGTCGTTATAACTATTTGGTTACCGTCTTATACATAAATAAAATAAGAGAATAGTATAAGAAATTGTTTATATTATTTTATCCGTAAGTTTTGTAGTAGAGCCGTTATAATGCTAGTATGGTTTTGGGACCCTTTAGCGTAGAAATTAATAATTTCAGATGACATTATAAGTAATTGTTCATAAAATAAGGAGTGTAGATTTCATATTATTGTTATTTTACTACTCACATGTTATATTAATGTCCAGTATACTATAATGTTGTTACGTAATGTTGTTATGCTCGTTTTTCATATAATGTACATTTGGCCAATTGTAGCATTCGGGATACGATTACGGGAAGGGGATGACATTACAAATTTAACCTGTGTACGTGGAAGGGAGCACGGCTCCATGATATGAGAACTGCGGTTCTGGGTTATTACTGGTGAAAGTGCCAGGGGGTTACATAAATAATTATATGGTCCTGTGTACATGGAGGAGGGCTTAGCCCAGGGGAGTTTTACTCCGTAATGTGTCTCACTTCAGTAATGGTAGACCGGTAGTCCATATTTTAAATGTTATGATAAAATGACAGGGGTATTCCAAATTATAGTTAACTAATACTGGTAATAAATATATAAGAAGTATTTATTTAGGACCACTGAAGGTAACTGAAATCATATTCAGTCAGTGTTGACTGATTTTGTTATTATTGTTTATTTTTTTCAGGTTTCTATGCTGGGGAACCGCGGGAGTGAGTTTCACTATAGAAATTATTATATATAGAGAATAAATAATACGTAATATAAAGGTTACTAAGAAAATGTTATAGCCTTGTATTTCTAGTACAGGAAATACGGCGGTGACGCCTTGTAATAAATCTGTTTTCAGGTTTTTTTTATGGAATAAAAACGTATCGTTTGTTATATACATATTTTTCTCTTTATTTACTGTATATTATCTTTTCAGGGCGTTACATTTATATTAGATAAAACTCGGCGGAAAACAGAGTTCACTAAACTCGACATTTACTCGGTCGAGTAACTAACTCACTCGAGTAACTAAATTACGCGTTTGAGTAAAAACATACAGGGTGAAACCAAACACCCAACACCAACCCACTCGATCGAGTGGCACCAGACTCACCCGAGTTTCCTCCAACTCGACCGAGTAACCACCTCACTCGGTCGGGCACTCCTATACTCGATCGAGTTATCCCACTACAATAAAATATCACTCGGGCGAATGATTGTAGTTGCCAAAATGTATTTGGCGACTGAAACTAGTCGCCAGCCTCCAGTCGGAGACCTTAGTCGCCAATTGAAACTCGGGCGACTGTTTCCCAAAGTAGTCGCCAATTTAGCGACTGAAAAGCAGTCGCCCAGTAGCTGCTTCAGTCGCCAAAATGGCAACCACCAAATTAATCAGTCGCCAAAATTGGCAACCATTAAATAAATCAGTCGCCAAATTTGGCGACCGATATCAGTCGCCATGGCCATTTACAGATCAGTAGCCACTGATTTGGGTACTCTGTTTTGGCGACTGAAAACAGTCGTTATATAAACATTTCAGTCGCCAAAAACGCAGCTATTTTGAAAAGAAAAAAATCCGTTTTTCTCATGCCATTTAATTACCATACCCTGCACGAAACTTTGCTACAATAGCAAACACCAACAATGCAAACATTTACAACACCACATAAAGAAAAACAACACTCCTATAATAAAATATCAATCCAAGTTTACAAGTCTTGAAAAAAAGAGTCTCATCTAAGTTTAAACATCATAATGCAAAGAGTTTCTAAATATGACCTAAATCAAGAGACACGGAACCCGATTCCGGCTGCAAAACCGCCACCTCCATTAGGATCTTTAGGATCTTCGGAAAAGGAACGCGAACCTTGGTTTCATTTGTTGAAGAAGGTTTCCATGAAGGTAAAATTTTCCTTCATTAACCGAACTTCATCATCCCTTTCGGCGTTTTTCCTCCTTTTCTCATCTAACTGGGCTTGTAGTTTAGATACGTACGACTTCCGGCGCGTAAATTTGGTTTGAACTAGAAGACATCCTTGCCCTTGGGGCTTGGTAGAATACCTTTTTAGCCGACCCAAGTACATAGACGGATCCTTTCTTGAAGCCTTCAACCAAGTCAAACCATATCTCATTATTAGGCGTATTGGGGTGCTTTTCTTTCTCGCACAAAAAAGCATCCTACAAAATATAAACATTATGATTAAAAAAGGCTACAAAATAAGATAAACATTCACAAAAATGAGCTTATATGTATAAATATAAAATTGTTTGAAACTTACATATAGTTCCCTGTCTTTCGGCTTAGTGAAATATCTTCTACCGTCTTGGAGTCGGGAATGGGTGTTAAGTAAGAGCTCCGGAGCCGTGGGCATGTTGTCTTTTTTCTTCTTACCCTTCTAAAAGAAGAATGACATGTATAAGAAGATCGATTTTAATAAATGGACTTGAGTTATAACTTTCACATTTGTAATATAATGAATTAATATGTAAACTTACACCCAAAACTCGATCCAAGAAAGATCTAGATCCTCTGTGATGTGAAGGCTCAACCGCTCCTTCTTTCTTTCCTCCTCTTTTGTTGATTGAGGCTTGGATTGACTTAGCCTTAAACTCCGGGCTTTCGTGATACTTCAACATCGCTTCATATACACCACCTACAATTTAAATTAGTATTATAAAAGATGATAAAATTGTATAAAGTTATAACTATATACAAATAACAAAAGTAATTAAATACCTCTCATATGTCCCGGCTCCTTCTGACTCTTGACAACCTTATACATGTTGTCCCTTAACCGTCGTGTGCATGTATCATTGTACCTACTACCTACAATATGCTCTAATCCCGCTGACCAGTCAAATGAATACTACAAAGAACATGAAGTATTAGTAAAATAAATAATTAATTGAAAATTAGAAATATAACAAAATATATACAAAAATATAACAGAAAGTTATTGAACCATTCCTCTTTTTGTTCGGGCGTAACTTTTGTCCAACAAGTAAGAGAAACCCCCGTCATCTTCTGCTTTGTACTAGCAGTAGAACCTCGTACAACCTTTTGATGCTTTGTAGCTTGTATAGTATTGAGGGTAGTTAAAGTAGTTTGAAATTATGCACATTACTTTAATTTTTTTTAGCTAAGATAGCCGAACTGTTGTATTGAAGCGTGAATACTTTGTGTCAGGCCACTGTTGCAACTTGCAACTGTGTCCACGATCCATAATAGTACGATATTGTCCGTTTTGGGCCAAGCCCTCACGGATTTACCCTTGGGCTCCTTCCCAAAAGGCCTCGTACTATTATATTTATGGACACTTATAAAGATCTTCTTTCACATTTATTCTACCGATGTGGGACGTGGTTTTGCACCCTATTAATCATCCCCTTAAACCAAGTACCATCATCTTGACTCGGGCCTTGACTTCTATGAAGGACCTCCTCACACCATACAACCCCAACTTCTAGACACCCTTAGCATCACCAAGTCTTGATAACCTCCCCTTAAACGACACACCATGTGTCCCACTAGGGGTTCACCTGTCTTTCACGGGACTTGTGCTACACTTGCGTATCAAACTCCTATGCATACAATATACCCTGGATTGGGTCTGCATCCAGTGCCTGACGCGCCACCCCCGGCCGCCTTTGGACTTACCATGGACCGCTTTTGTTGCCTCCATTAAGCCTCAGCCCACCTTGTCGGGTCGCTGACAATCTTCTCTTGGACGACCCGTCTCATCGCCGTGAGACCCATGTCACCTTCGCGAACATATTAGCTCTCTCGATCTTTTAGGAGATTTACACGTTATAGTGTAAGGTACCTTTCAAGGGTTGGGTCCGATGTCTTTTTCTTGTGCCTAGCCCAAGTTGAACATTGGGCTCTAATACAACTTGTTGTGCGGAAGTGTAAATACCTTGTGTTGGATCTATGTCGCAACTCAATATTATCAGTTTTTTTTTTAAATAGTGACTACTTTTTATTATAAAGTGACTACTTTTTATAATTAAAAAATGACCATTTTTCTAAAGTTGTCACTATTTACTAAAATATGACCACTGTTGACCAAAAGATAATCACTTTTTAGCAAAAACACACGACAAAGTTCGTCACACATGAGAATTACTCAAAAAAAATATTACTGTATTAGTTACTCCCTTCATCCCGGTCAATTGTTGTTCTATTCCTTTTTAGGGTGACTCAGTGAATTGTTGTCTTTTATATATTATGAAGGTTTTGTATGAGTAATTTTATTACCAATGAGACTATTCTCCACTTGTCATCCACTAAAAAGAATCACAAATAGTCTCTAGCTCTTTTCTTGATTTTTGTGTCAAAATAAAAGGACAATAATTCACGTACAAACGGAGTATCTCTTTAAAATTGAAAAGGCAGCGCCGTTATGCGGAGAAAGACAGCAAAAGAGGGAGTCAAGACTATCTAGGAAGAAAGACTATCCTTTAACTCGTTGGCCGTTGGCGTAAACAATCAACATCAATAGGCAATTGCCCCTCATTTCCGCTGCCTATAAATCTCACCTACATTCCCTCGTCTTTTACCACAAAACACTATCCAAAAACAAACAAAACAATAAAAGTCCGAGTAAAACAAAACATCAATAGTAATATTATTAATAATATTATTATGTCATCATCAAACTATGATGGAAATTTTCCATACTGGAATAATCCTGAATATATGTATGGTGATGAATCTTCTGGCACTTCTTCACAATTTAATCACTTTGATACCACTTCTACTTTTCATCATCAAAATAATCTTCCGGTATGATTATCATTTCACTATATTTGCCATATATATTCCTTTGTTTTCATGTTTATTCTAAGTTGGGTACGTAAGTGTCGGGTCCATAACACTCGTCAATAATCGAACCCTTATCAAAGTTATCACTATTTAAAATATCAGATACGTAAAAAAAAAAAATTAAATAGCGAAAAATGTAAAGCTCTTAACATTTTGTGACATATTTTTATTTGAATTTGACATGTATTAATAATAAAGATTTTTAAGTTATTAAATGTTTAGGCCTCCAATGACTAAGTAGTGCTCTTAACATTTTTGTGTGTTGTCAAAAAAAAAATTGTGACATTTTTTTTACGCTAGATCTCATTTTAGACGGTCATTTTTATGAAGCCTTCAGACGGGCCACATGTGACCATTTACATCTGACCATAAAACCAAAAATGGTCACATGTGGCCCGTCTGAAAGCTTCAGACGAAAATAACCGTATGAAATGAGAATTTCCCTATTTTTTATTGGTTTGGGCACATGGGTTTATTATGCATTATTAATATATTGAATGTAAAGAGTATTCAGAAAGTAACATCATCGTTGTGTTCTTTCCAGCTCAACATTCATTATATATGACGTTATTTGATTTTGTTGTGTAATGGTAGGCAATTGATATCGATGAAGCTGCGAAGGGTGAGAGTAAACTTGGGTTAAAACTCACCAAAACTCCATCTTTGCTTAATATTATGAGTGGGTTGAAGAGTAGTAGTAGTGCCAAAAAGAAGCAAAAAGAGGATGATTTAGCTTCTTCAGACAAACTTAAAGCTGCTAATTTCTCTGCTTTATCCATCCAAATTGGCACTTGGAAGGTAATTAGTCATTATTAACTAGTCTTCCTTAAGACGGAGGTATTTGGCTTAATAATAAAACGGGTCAAATATCATTTCATGTGGGCATATATGACAAATTTGTTGTTTATCCCTACTACATATTCTGCTATTGTTTTATTCTTACCAAATGGGTATATTCGACATGTCCGAAACTTAAGACGGATGTACCTGTCTTAAATGATAATCTACCAATTATTATTGTCACTACTTAGGGCAAAGAAGTTCGGTTTTTTCTTTGTATCGAGTTCTGAAAACTATATATCTTGTTAATTCGCTTGAAAAAAAAGTTATTTTCATATGTTTCTATGGTAATTAACAATATGGTGGTTGCAAATGTAGAGAGAATCAAGAAATGAAGGGGATTTGGTAGCTAAGTGTTACTTCAAGAAGAGAAAGTTAGTGTGGGAGGTTTTGGATGGCAATCTAAAGACAAAGATTGAGTTTTTATGGTCTAACATTTTGGGCATTAGACAACGTACTTCCCATGCAGACAACACAAGAATTCTCGAGATTTTGGTAAGTTCCCTAATTTTAGTAAGTCCTTTATGTACTTGTTTATCACTGTTTTTGGCACAAATATTAATGTAAGATAAGTGGATTATTTGTGGTTATAGTTAATTTAATGGAAGATAATTGAACAATAGTGTCATTGGCTAATCAAATCACATATAAAAAACTTTCAGTATAAATAGTTAAGCAAATGAATAAAACTGCCTATGACAAAAACGAAGGGAGTACGGAGTATATCACCATCGAAGATTTTAATAATTGAATAGCATATTTTTTTTATTTCTCGACATATATCATAGTATTTCGATCATAAATTTATGTCCTCGATGAATTAATTGGATTGCGCAGCTAGAGAGGAGTCCCTTGTTTTTCAATGAAGTAAATCCTCAACCAAGGAAGCATACAAATTGGGAACAAACAAATGACTTCACCAACAACCAAGCTTCCTTAAATAGGTAAATCGAATGTACTTCTATTATGAGGTTATGCATGTATTTTGTGTATATTATTACATCATCACAATTATAAAGGAAATCAAATGACGTTACTAAATAATATCGAGTTTCGATACCAGCCTTCTCACATACTATAGGTCAGGCTTATGAAGGGCCCCTTATTTCATCATATGTATCATTTTCTTTTTGATTATTTCTAAATTGTTCTTCTCTTACGTATGTAGGAAACACACTCTTGAATTTGCCCCGGGAATATTGGAGAAACATTTTGATAAGATCATACAAGCTGACCCAAAACTACACCGTTTAAGCCAACAATCTTGGCCAAATCATATTAGTCCATATTTTCATGAAATTCGTTTCACCAATGGAGTTGACTTTAATCATTCACACATCACTTCTACCTTTCCACCACATTATTCCTTTGATACTACAATCACCTCAGGAAATTCCACTCGTATTCAAGGTACAGTTTCACCCATTTCATCCCTTTAATTTCTAAATCTCACTTTTACACGTAACAAAAATTTGGATTTTTGAAAAACTAAAGGCATTTAGTTTTACTATGACTTGGTGGTATCGAGTTTAGTATCATCATAAGAATATATACTTTGTATAATCAGTGGTGGACCTAGGGGGGCTAGCAGAGGCGCTCGCCCCCCTAAGTTCAAATCCGAACTCCACCGCTGTGTATATTGTTAAATGTTATGACTACAGTTATATTATATTAATATAATATACGATATTATATTGTTGTGGTGATACTAAAACTCAGCACGATGTATAACATTCTATCTTTATTTTTCGTCATTTCACTAATAAGTTGCCTTCTTCTTCTTGGATCATGTAGGAATGAATTCTTCACAAATCACTGATCATTCCGACTTCTTCCCATCAAATTACCAAAGTCATGATGCTTCATTCAATCAACATGTTTCACCATACCAAAATCTTGAACAAGGAGAACTACCAAATCTTTACAACAACCAATCTCAAGTTTTCTCGTCGTCGAACCTAGGAGAAATAAACAAGAATGTTTCTTATGTACAAGAAGAACAACAATTAAGCTATGACCCATCTTCTTTCCCCTACTCTTATGCTAATTCTGAGACCCAAGATGTAGGGTTTTATCAAGGTAACCATGATTATCAAAGTCAATATTATTATGATGCGGGAGGAAGTCAATGGCAGTAACTTTGGCACAATTAGGGTTTGAAGTTAAACAAGTGGATGTAAAATTTCCAAGGGAAGCTCATTACAATGCAATAAAAATTAATTTTAACTAAAAATTTCGACTTTTTAGTTCGTCGTTATTGCTCATATGGGGGCGAGCGTCTCTGCTAATCCTTGACTTAGCCAGTAGTCATTGACAATAGATAAAGGAAAACAAAATGAAGTAGGGGAAACTAATAATAATTGTGTGTTTCCAATTAGTAATCGACTAAGTGAAGTTACGGATGTAAAAGTTTGTATGTCTAGTGGATGTTGAAGTTTGTATGTCTAGGTTAAGTTTTGTATGTCTAGGTTAAATGTGTGTGGAGTTTGAATTGTTTGTTGCTTATGCCTTATGATATGCTCTCTCTTAAGAGCAATAAAATAGTAGAGTTGGCTTTGCTGTTTTTGTACTCCTGCCAATAATCCAAAGTAACTCAATCCTTCTGTAACATATTTTTGGTTGGTGTTCGGGATGAAACTTTGACCGTCTTTTTCATTAATTATACATGAACTTCTTTGAAAAAAAATACTCCACATATATATATTTTTATGAAATACTTTTTCATAACAAACACTCCCTCCGTCCCGATTATTTTTTACCATTTATATATTAGGGTGTCTTATTCATTTGTTTACCTTTTTATATAAGAAAAGTAATTTATATGAGTAATTTATTATCACCCAAAGAGACTATTATCCACTTGTCATCCACCTAGTACCACCTCGAGTGGTCTTCTAATATTTCCTTAATAATTGTGCCAAAATCAAAGGTTAATAAATGACCGGGACTGAAGGAGTATAAATATGTTAATTTCATCTATTAAATTTGTATACTTTTTTCTATACTTAATTAGGTTCAAAATTTACAAAATCTAACCTCCAAAGAGTAAAAGTTACTAGTGGATGGATTGGAAGAAGTAGCAAGTTATCAAAACACTAGAAATTTACTTGTATAATATTGTGTGAGCTTTTAAGTTTTTAGTCGAAAACATATCCAAATAATAGCTTCGGCCTCGTAATATACTGATACTCCATTAATTCTAGTTTTACTATCCTCTTTTCTCCAAATCTTATTCCAAATTAATTTTACTCTCTCTAAATTTGGTATGCTAAAATGATGAACTACCACTATTATCCATAATCTTTTAATTGGCACTCACTCTATCCAAATAACATTGTCTCCGTTCTCCCTAATTAAAGGAGTAGGGTGGTAGTTTTAGCCCAGTTTCTTAAATATTCCCAAAATAAAAAGTAAAACAATAAAAGTGGATTGAACTGAGTATTATATTCGATATAATTAATATAATATTTTATATATTTATATTAAAGTCACCATGCTGGAATATCATATCAATCCCATCCAAATACTTGTCTATAACTTTTTTGTTCAAATGAGCGCAAAATATCGCGGGTGAGAATCGAACCCCAACTTCATGTTTAGAGTAAGAGTGCTCTTACTATTTGAGCTACATCTTATTCTCTAAATGCTTGTCTATGTACCACAAATACAAACCTATCTATAATACCTTTCCAAAATCAAATTGAGTTTTTATGTTCCAAAATATACAAAATTGAGTTACTCATTGACAGTAATTTACCAATTATTAAAATAAACATCATTCGAATAAAACACTTCTATTTAATCAAGAGTCCAACACAAGTTATGACACTGTACAATTTAATAATTAAATTTTTTAATTTCCTCTCTATCTATTCCTATATTACCTCAACTATATTACCTCAATTGCTCCACTATTTCAGGGTAAGGTGTACGGAAACTATAGTACTAAGGAATAATATATTCAGTTCCTCAAATATACTTGGATAATAAAAACAAAAGAAACAAAATCAATAGTACTTATATAAGAGAAATTAGCAGATAAAATTAATTAATTATGGATTGTTCAAATAATAATCATGATCATTATCATGGTAATCATGATGAAGATGATGAATTATTATCTATCTTGACTCCTGTTGATGTAACGACTAATAATTGCAACGTAGATGCAATTTTTAGCAACAGTGATAATGATCAATTGTTACAAAGTTCCCCGGCTTTTGCTAATCACAATTTACCGCATGCTGTAATAATCCCTACTACTTTTCATGATCAGGTACTTAATTATTACTATAATAATATTCTATTTTTGTGTTTTTTTAGTAGTACCATGTTTTTACTTTCTACCTATATAAGTTTGTAGCTTGTTTTTACTCATAGACCGATTTTCTAGTAACGGGCACTTTAGTTGGATTAACCCTTTAGACTTTGTTGAAGACGTTTGTAAATTTGATTGCGAAACTGTAATTCTATCACCCGACCCTCTCCCCCTCCCTAATGTAATGTACTCTGTTTGCTTGTTTTTAATTTAATCTACCATAGATATATCCCATTTATGTAGTACACATGTAAGGGTTATACGTTGAAATTTTCTTATTATCTAACTGAAGTCTTGGATGAATGGATAATGATCGATTGATCGCTATATCATACCCAAAAATCATAAGGACTTAAGATTATCAATTGTTCCTTACATGCAATATCTTTGCATGAAAACACTTTGTTTATCTCATTTTAATCAGTACGTGAGGAGTCAGGATTTGATTTTAGGGGAGACAAATGACTAATTCTATTAGGTACACTCGAAGATATTTTAAAAATTTTAACTAAAAACTTTGAAATCTCCATCCGCCGGGGAAAGGTGGCAAGTGCCCCAGCCCCCGACTCCACCACTGATTCCAATATACTAATCCCACATACCCACCATTTACCCCTACTGCCTAGGCAATAGTCAATATATATGGATACAACAAGTCTTGCTTAGGATAGATAATGCACGTAGAATATGGTGGTAATAAAAACAGAATTTATTGTATTTTCTAGGTAACAATTGCAGTGATCGATTTGGTATGTATTTGATATGTTTTAAGCTAAAAACGTATAATGTCCGTCTTAAATGAGAATTTGTGATATGGATAATTTATGAAAATTTATATCGATTACGAATAAATGAAATTTGGCTGGATCGTATACTGTGACGTTTGTTTATTTATTTATCGAAGTTTATGCTTATGGTACACTATTTAAAAGTATTTATCATTATGCATTATTAAGAAGTTGAGTAATTATTGTGTGAGACGGTCTCGTAGTGTAAGACGGCCCATTTATATAAAAATAAATCTTCTACTGATAGCAGCAATAAATAAGTGATGATTTTTCCTAGAAAGGACTGTTTCAAGGGGTGAGATCGTTCCACGGTATAACATCTTAACATCGAATTATACAACTTAAATCATCCCAGACTTACCTGGTAGGATTAGAGCTGACAAGTCTGACCCGACCCGAGTGACCTGGCTCGAACCCGATGATAAAACCCGAGAATTTTGTGAACCGAAACCGACCCGGCCTGATGGCGACCCGTAACCCAACGCAACTCGATAATCAGTGACCCGAACCCGAACCTGAATCGACTCGATTTTGATCCGATTAAATTGATGACCCTACAATTATTAAGCTTAAAATTGATTAAAATGAAAGTGATTAAGGGTTTAGATTTGATACGTTTGACTTAATAATGTAACTAAACTAAATTTAAAGTCAAAACTTGAAATAATGTGATAACTAATCAGACCAGATAATGACCTGACCCAAACCCGGCCCGACCCGGTACATCATTTGACCCGAAATGACCCGACAAGATAACATACAACCCGAACCCAACCTGACTTGACCTGAAAGGGTTGGCTGACCCGATATGACCAAAATCCGATATATATGACCCGATTGCCACCTCTGAGTAGGATCATAACTTTAGTGAGTCGTCGTGTCGTGTCATGTTGTGTAACGTCGAATAGATTGGTGGCAAATCGATTGTAACCGAGAATAATGTTATTACATCATTTGTACGTTTTGATATACCTATCTATTTAGGTGCAAAGTAATAGTCAAGTTGCAAATGTGACTGATGCAACAGTTGATGTAAAGCTCACCAAGGTAGGAACTTCGAGTGTTAAGAAGCGAACCCGTGAAAATGCTGAGTCTGCTTTGCCTATCGCGACAAGGACGAAGACGAAGAAGGCAATTAAATTCCCCATTTTATCTCTCCAAATCGGCTCATGGAAGGTATATATCAACTTGTTGCCCAGTCCCCTATACTCCATTTAATATATCAACAACTAGTTACCTATGGGCTGTACTTAAGGAGTTAAAAAGAAAATTAGTATTTAATATTGTCATTAATTGCATTAGTTTTTATGCAATTTTGTTATTATTTCCAATAGAAATACAAATTTTAGAAGGTTTTAATACCTCATATTTAGGGTTGTATTTTGCATTACCCCATTATACTTGACTTGATCCGTATAATCTTCTCTCAATTGGTCTTCCGTTTTAAATTATATATATTCATCTTAATACCAAAACGAGTCAAATACTACACCACATGTCTAGATAAGACATTTTTTTTTTTAGTATTTTGGAACTTTTCATTTGTCTTATCCTAATTATTTGGCCCATCTTAAATGAAAATTTGTGGTGAAAAATGAACTCATTTTAGTTTGGTGGTAATATGTGGTATAATTACGTACTTTTTTTTAAGAAAAATTGTATTTTTATCATCAATCAAAACATAATTACATAAGTTTGTTGATCAAAATACAAAAACGTAGTCATACCCGCGCTTGTTAGTTTGTTACTATTATAGTGTTTTTTTTTTCTATTTTTAAATTACAGTGATTACTAAGTACATGTGATAATTACACGTGGTTTATTTTGCGAGCAGAGACACGCTAAACAAGACGACGAATTGATAGCAAGGTGTTACTTCGGCAAGAATTTATTGGCTTGGGAAGTTATAGAAGAAGATCGCCTCAAGTATAAGATTGAATTTTCCTTTGCTGACATAGATGTTATCAACTCACTTATTACTCAAGAAAGAGGACTACTTACTATAAGGGTATGTTTTACAATTTTAATGAGTATTTTTAAGTTGGAAAATGAGATAGTGCTAACGGTATTACACGGTTTGGTACCCCCAGTAAGTATAATGGTGTTGGAACTAGACTTGGAAAAACTGACAAGCCCGATAAGGCTGATTCTAGAACCAAAAGTGACCCGAAAACCGTGGCTTTGACGTGGCCTGAATTGACGCGACCCAAAATGATATGTTTTGACCTAAAATGATCTTACTCGAAATTACCCGAGTTAAAATGACCCAAACAAACCACAATGACCCGAAATGACTTATCTTAAAGCAAAATCTTGACCCGAAATAACCCGAAATGACCCAGAATGACCCTATCCAAAATTACTCAAGTCATATGATCCAAAACTGACCTGACCAGATAATTATTGGCCCATATATGACCCGCCCTAAAGTAACTCAAACCCGAACCCGACCCGAAGGACCCCTTTGTCAGGTCTAATACTTTAAATGAAACGTATGTATATAGAAAACCGTAACTGGGCAAAGTTGAATGTCGTTGAGTACTTTAAAATATTCAAAAATTTTAACCAAGAGGTTAATATTTTTAATTGTTTAGAGGAAAACGATCCCCTCAAACGTCTTCCCCCTTGAATATATATTGTTTTTTTATTTTGACAGAAACCCTTGAATATATTGTTGATATTGTACAAAATATTCTTTTGATGGTCATGCATAGTTGAAGAACCGTCCAACTTTTCATAGCGAGGTAGCTCAACCACCAAGGAAACACACTCGTTGGAAAGATTCTACAGATTTTACTTATCAAGAAGCCACCCAAACCAGGTTTAAATATTCTCTCGATTATTTTAATTGTAGATCTTAAATGAGACGATGTCTTACCTACTAATTACGTATAACATCGTCTCATAATTAGTTCTTGTGACAAGTTTGTGTATTAAAGGAAAAGAAACATTTTCATTCATAATATAAGCCGATTTTTCATATAGACTAACTTTTATTTTACAGGATGCACAACCTAGAATTCTCTCCTAACATTCTCCAGACATTTTATAAGAAAATAATCGAAGATGACAATGAGTTGTTGGAATTGAGCAAAAAGGAGTTTCCAGTGAACGAAAGCCCGTTATTTGACGATGTTCACCATAATCCTTACATTAACTCGATGAATAATTCACTTTGTACCCTACGCGGACTTCCATTAGATTTTATGGTACCACCACAACCACCCTTAGCAATTCAATTCCAAGGCGCCCATGGCATTATAGCAAATTCAACTCTTCATACAAATCCAGGTACTCATATGTCCCAATTGTATTACTCACTCATTATTTATATTATTATCATTTTATTCAATGCAATTTGAATTGGTCGATAACAAATATCTTTGGTTAAAATAACTAGATATATATATCCTACCAAGGTCTGAGTGGGGAAAATATTATCATGTATATATATATCGCCAAAATATAATTATGTTATGTATATTACCACAATGCATCACAAGTTTTGTTATGCTTATTTATTACTCCCTAGTCCCTTCGTCTCGGTCATGTGTTTATCATTTTCATTTTAGGTGTCTCATTCATTTGTTTACCTTTATATATTAGTATAAGTTCTGTTTATGACTAATTTAGACCATCAATGAGATTATTATCGACTTCTCATCCATTGTCATCCACCAAGTACAACCATAAATGATCCATTGCTCAATCCTTGGTGTTTGTGCCAAAAGTAAAGGTAAATAAATGATCGGGACGAAAGGAGTAGGTGTTATGCCACGACTATTGTTATTGTTGACTAGTTGTCATCGTATTTTTCATTCTTATTTTTATATAGTTATTAATGATCCCAAAGTTTTTTTCCCATTATGTCTTCAAATTACCAGCTCTACTAGCCCTATATTCTACTTGTACTCGTAGATAGATTTTGTTTTTTCATTTAAGATAATGTCTTCTTACTTTGATGCAATTCACGACTTCCTTATGAATGTGAAAAATGTAACATGTACATGCTTGTGTGGGTACACTTGTTTTTTTTTTTAATTCAAACTTGATTCTTACGTGCAGGGAAAAATTGCCCAGATGATAATACTAGCAACAAGTACGCAAATCATGATTACCAGGCAAGAAATTACACTATTGACGAATACACTAGTCAACGATATGTCAACTCTAACAACCACCATTTGGGATCCACCACACCACCAGTACCACCTGTGAGCTACATCATCAATGATCATGGTAGATCACAAGAGTGGCCTCCTCCGGCTTATCCCGCAAATGGCGGCGATATGCCTATCCCTTCTCATGCTCATGCTCATGCTCATGCTCGGTTCAATGACTTCTCCCCATATACAAGTGTTGATGTAATGCAGTTACCCCTTAGGTATACGCAACAACATGATTCTATTTATAATAACAACCAGTTACAAGGTAAAGTATCATTTAACGATGATGTAGGTCATGTGGCTAATCAAAGGCAGAGATCTAGTAATAAGAACTAGCGTGATTCATATTTTTCCTTTGCTTTTAAATATTATATAAAATACTCAATATAGTGGAATTGTCTCTAATTTATACGTATAATTAACGCTTTGTTGCTATTGTTTGATTTTTTTTTTCGTGTTTTGCATTATGATTTATGAGTGATAATTCAAAATGAATGATGCTTCCAAGTTGTTAAACTAAGATTGTAAAAATAGTAGATTGAGATTCGATGATGCATGTAGTGGGGAAATTAAGTACGATTAGAAAATAATTACCAATACTGGTGAAAAATAAAATAAAATAAAAGGTGTATTAGTCATTGTCATGTAGCATTGTCTTGAGCCTAATAACACTTACAAGTTAAAACTTCTCTATCATGCCATACACCATCATGGCAATCGGGTCTGCCGAGTTGGGTTTGGGTCAGTTCAAGTCATATCGGGTTAGCCTATTCTTTCGGGTCGTGTTGGGTTGGGTACGGGTCGTTATCGAGACGGATTATTTCGGGTTGGGTTGGGTTTGGGTCGGGTCATTATCGGGTTCGGTCATTACTTCAAATTTTGACCTTTAAATTTAGTTTTTAAGCATTTTTTGGTTAGTAATGTTATTATTAAGCCAAACGTATCAAATCTAAATTACTTTTATTTTGATCAATAATAGGCTTATTAATTGTCAGATCATCAATTCAATTAATCGGGTCAAAATCGGGTCGGGTCTAGTTCGGATTCAGGTCACCAGTTATGGGGTCACGTCGGATTACGAGTCGCCATGGGGTTGGGTTGGTTTCATTCCCCAAAATTCTTGGATTCTATCGGACCGGATTTACTCGGATTCGAGTCGGATCACTCGGGTCGGGTAAGACTTGCCAAATCTACGTGAGGCTTGAGCTTGAGCAATGCAAACTTAGAGAATCATAACCTAGCTAAGATCCATTTTTAATACATGTTAATAAACCATCTCAACCAAAAG
Organism: Heliosperma pusillum; assembly: GCA_022085475.1. Lineage (NCBI taxonomy): Eukaryota > Viridiplantae > Streptophyta > Magnoliopsida > Caryophyllales > Caryophyllaceae > Heliosperma > Heliosperma pusillum. Next base: position 76,773 of record JAIUZE010073268.1, on the reverse strand, counting down.
TTTATACTTTTGGTTGAGATGGATTCTTAACATCGTACCAGAGTCCACAGATTATTATCCTGGTTATGAATTATACACAATTGTTAGAAAATCACACGATTAGCTTTCGATAGCCGGAAGAGAGGTTTAATTGCCCCCTATCTAATTAAAATGGATCTATCTAATTAAAATGGATTTCACATGTGAAGGGTAGTGTCAAGAAGAAACTCATATAAAATACTCACAGGTGAGTTGTCCACACTGATAAAAAAAGAGAGAGTTTACCGTTGTATAAGGTAAGAGGCTACTCCCTATATTACCAATTTATTTTAGAGTGAAATCTCTTTGCAATTATGAATTGAACTCTCTCTCCTCCGTTCGGGTGCGGCCCAGTCCTATTTGCATGATTTAACACACTGGCTAAAGATCGGTTTTATACTTATACAATAAAATAAACGTTTTGAAAAATAATACTCCGTAGATGTCTAAGTTAATTATTGTTCTTTATATAGTTGGAATCAAATAATAAATGTCTAAGATAATTATTATCCTTTATATATTTGAATGTGTTTTATGAGTAATTTAACCATTCATCAAGACTAATATTCACTTGTGATTAGACCTGGCAAAACTGACCCGACTCGAAAGACTCGACCCGATAAGGCTGACCGGAAACCTGAAAGTGACTCGAAAAGTGTGACCCGAACATGACCCGACAAACCCGACCTGAAAGTGACCCGACCTGAAATGACACGAATTGAAGTGACCCGAAGTGACCCAAACGACCCAAAATGACCCTAATTAACTTATTTTAAGCAAAATCTGACCTGAACTGACCCAAACGACCCATAATGACCCGACCCGAAAATGACCTGACCCGAAGTGACTCGACCTGACCCCGACCCGGACCCATTTGTCAGGTCTACTTGTGATGGTATGGAGGGAGTATTTATTAAAGTTACTAAAAACACAAATTCTTGTTTGTGACGGGCAGTATCCGTCACAAGCTTGCGACGGGTACCACTTCCCCTCACAAATGACCCATTTAAGGGAAAAGGGGAAGCACATGGGGGGTGCCCCACATGTTCCCTCTACCCATTTTGTTAGAGAAAAACCCGTCGTAAGGTCCGACCCGTCACAAGGGAGACCTACTATACTAAAAATTAAGGTGTCCAAAACCAAAGTGTGAGTATTCCCAAAGCAATCCCTCCCTTCGTATAAACACCCAGTCAAAACCTGCCAACTGTACTATACAGACGCACATTTCCTACGTGGCACAGTCCGATTCGTCCACGTCACTCCCAATTGCCAACAATGACAGAAACAGAATTACTCAACAGCTCCTATATACGAACCTGCGAGCTAACTCTACACTACTCAATCACTCACACATTTTCTCACCTTACTCGACAACAGCTCAACAATGGCGTTTCGAAGGCGAAACCCTAGCGCTTTCTCTCTCCTAATTCTCCTCTCTCTCTTCGCTATTTCATCCGCTAAAGTATTTTTCGAAGAACGATTTGATGACGGTAATTGTTCTCATTTTTAGATTTCGTTTCTTTTTTTTTGAAATGTTTCAGTTAGTTTTGTTGCTCATGATTCCTGAATTTTGATCGATTTTGTGAAGTGATAATGATTTTTGATTTCCGATGTTGATTTGATTGATATGATTTTCAGAGTTAACTGTCGATTATTGGATCAGCATTTTGAATTCGATCTGTAATTACGCACGAATGCAATGCGCATTTTTTGTGATATTAGGTTTAGTTAGTTTGTTGTTCACGAATCATGAATTTCAGTTTTCTTTTGAATTCGCATTTTTGTGATGTTAATTGTAGTTAGTTAGTTTATTGTTTACGAATCATGAATCCTGAATTTTGATCGTTTTCGTGATGTAATTTCTGATTTTTGAATCCGATCTTCATTTATGTGATCGGCATTTTGAATCCGATCTTCAAATGCGTACGGATTACCTTATTGTTACCTTATCTTATGTTTGACTTTGAATTCTTGAATAATCTCTACTCGTATATTTATTTCACATATTTGAAATTAGTTTCATATAATTTGTGGTTCATAAATTTGATCGTTTTTGTAATGTGATACGGTCATACGGAGTTGTTTTTTTGTGAATGTAATGATTTGATTTCAGATGTTTATATTGATTTTGATCGGGAATATGAATTTAACAGAATTTAACTTTAGATCATTTTTCGTTTTAAACAAGGCTACATCTAGATCTGGCACTGCTGTATTGCAGTATTGGTATCGTCTTTGTGATTAATCATGTGAATTGATGCAAGATCTATGTTCGCTGTAAGAATCACAGTTGGTTTTGTCAATGTGATTATGTTTGCGGCACTTTGAGACCTTATTATATAACGTATCTTGACTAGTTTACCATCTTCTTCTTTTATTGATGGTTGTGGGGATCGGAAATAGTTCTGCAATTTAGCACTTCGTCCGTCCTGGTTTACCATTTCCATTATAGGGTTTCTCAATCGTTTGTTTACCTTTCTATATCAGGAGGGTTTCTATGGGTTTTCTATGAGTAATTTGATCCCTAAATGGGTCTATTGTCCACTTGTCATCCAATAAGTAGAACCACAAATAGTCCTCTACCTGTTCCTTTGTCTTTGCGTCAAAAGCAAAGGTAAACAATCGATCGGGACGGAGGGAGTATAAAGTAAGGATGAGATGAACAATAATGGGAGAAGAGAGAAACTTGTGAAAATTTAGAACAAGCTATGAGTTACCGTAAAGTTGTTGCTGAAGCTTTTTTTCCGTTGTCTATAACATTTCAACTGTCATTACAATGCCTTTAGTTGACAAGCTATTGGTGTGCTATGAAGTTGTAAGTTTGCACCACTGATTCTGTTCACCATGGAGAATTGTGTATTAGTAGGGTTCTTACAATAAGTAAATATAGTTGGCCACTTATACGATCAAAGATCCAAATAATAGCAGGGACGCAATTTGGACAATAGAAAGCACATGCTTATCTCGTCATAGGAGTCATACTAGTATATTTCTAAAAAAAAATGTATTTGTGCAGAAGTTTAGAACGTGGAGGCTGCTGATAGAAACTTATTTGTTGCACACCATCATTCTTGCTTTTTTCCTATCGCAATTTTATTTTTGTACTTGATTTCCGAATATGTTGAAATGTTCTGCATTTCTCCCCAAATGAAATTTGGTGTTTATCTTGTATGTTATAAAAAAATTTATCTAACCTATTTTTTGTGTTAAAGATGGATGGGAGTCTCGTTGGGTTAAATCTGACTGGAAGAAGGATGAAAGTATGGCTGGAGAGTGGAATTTCACCTCTGGCAAATGGAACGGAGATGCTAACAACAAAGGTATATCATAGACGGCATCCTATCAATTTCTGTACTCCATATATCTCTGGTTTTCTATTTCTCTTAGCTACTTAGTCCTCCTGGACAAATGTATGACCCTTGAATCTTTCACAGGTATTCAGACTAGTGAAGACTACAGATTCTACGCAATCTCTGCTGAATACCCAGAGTTCAGCAACAAGGATAAAACTCTAGTTTTCCAATTCTCTGTTAAGCATGAACAGAAGCTTGATTGCGGTGGTGGTTACATGAAGTTGCTCAGTGGTGAAATCGATCAGAAGAAATTTGGTGGGGACACCCCTTATAGGTTTGCCCTTCCCCCTTTGCCGTTCAAAGTATAGCTCACCGGTGGTTACAGTTGCTTTCAAGTTCCTTTAAGTCACTCGTATGATTTGTTGGCATTGCAGCATCATGTTCGGTCCTGACATTTGTGGGTACAGCACCAAGAAAGTCCATGCCATTCTTACCTACAATGGGACTAACCAATTGATCAAGAAGGATGTCCCATGTGAGACTGACCAGCTGACTCATGTTTACACCTTCATTCTTCGCCCGGATGCAACCTACAGCATTCTTATCGACAACGAGGAGAAGCAGAAGGGCAGTCTGTATGAACACTGGGACCTGCTTCCGCCTAAGAAGATCAAGGATCCAGAAGCCAAGAAGGTATCAACTTTTGGATGTCAAATTTCTTTTTGTTCAACTGCAACGCGTGCGTATGTTGATATCTTGTTATGTCTTATTAATTCAGCCCGAGGACTGGGATGACAAGGAATACATTCCTGACCCAGAAGACAAGAAACCTGATGGTTACGATGACATCCCCAAGGAAATCCCTGATGCCGATGCAAAGAAGGTATTGTATATAGCCATTTTATAATTGAGAGTTGAGATTATAATAGCCTGTCTCCTATTGAGTGTCACTGACGTGTTCTATTTATTAGCCCGAGGACTGGGATGATGAGGAAGATGGTGAGTGGACTTCCCCAACCATTCCCAACCCCGAGTACAAGGGCCCATGGGAGGCAAAGGTTTGTGGAATCCAATCTTATACATATTCAATTGAGTAACTTGTATGGATGATGCTGATTAAGCTCACATAAGTACATTTCTTGCAGAAAATCAAGAACCCTAACTACAAGGGCAAGTGGAAGGCACCCATGATTGATAACCCAGGTCCGCTCCTTAATCTTCTTCTATCTTTTTCTTGTATCTTATCTGCTCACCATCTTGAGCTTTTGTAAGGAGCTAATCCAGCTATTTTGATGTTATAGACTTCAAGGATGACCCAGAGCTGTACGTTTTCCCCAGCTTAAGATATGTTGGTATCGAGTTGTGGCAGGTAGCATTTGTTTCCCTCTTAGTTTGCTTTTATCCAAATACATTGATTGCTTCAACTATGTGCAATAAAAATCCGAATACTTAGAAATCAACACACTCTCTTTCTACAGGTTAAATCTGGAACACTCTTTGACAATGTCTTGATCTGTGATGACCCTGAGTATGCAAAGCAATTGGCTGAAGAAACCTGGGCCAAGCACAAGGATGTACGACTTTGTTTCCTTAAGCACCTCTTACCCTCTTGCCTTCAGCTTCAAGGGTTCCCTTTGTTTATGACATCTCTTTTTTGCTTGTATCTTTCAGGCTGAAAAGGCTGCTTTTGAAGAGGCCGAAAAGAAAAGAGAAGAGGAGGTATGGATATTGTTAAAACTTAGCTCTCAATTGTATGCCTACATTTATTGCTGCATCTTTCGTTTAGTTTTATGATATAAGGAAATTAGTTCGTTATTCTGATATATATGTAACGGAAGGATCAGTATTAGAAGGGAAAAACCTGTTTTGGATACATAATACTGAGTTCCATGTCTCCTAGACTCCCACTCACGTGTCATTAGTTCGACTAAAAACCTGTATAGTTTTTTTTTTTTTAAGTCAATGTACTGTGACAAATATCAAGTTCTAACTTCTAACTAGAGTTTCGTACTTGCAACAGGAAACAAAGGATGATCCAGTTGAATCCGATGTGAGTGGCGATGCTTTCTCTTTCCTTTTGCTAATATAATTCGATCATGTTATGCCAGTGGTTCTAACCGTCCTAAACCATACTTGCTTTTCAGGCTGACGATGACGAAGATAATGCTGAAGATTCTGATCATGATGACAACAGTGCTGATGCCAAAACAGAACCTGAGGCTGATTCTAAGGATGAAGATAAACATGTATAGCTCCATTTGATGATCTTTACTGTACATAAGTAACGTAACATAATAATTCTGCTGCGCATTAATTTATATACTAACTTGGATCGTTGGTCTATTTTACAGGATGAACTTTGAGCACAGGGACTGAGTAAACTCCTGTTACGAGAGGGATAGATTCAGCGTGATGGTTCACAATGCAGCTCTCTTTTGTTTGTCATTTTTTTTTGGCTTAGGGGGTTTAGTGATTGAGTTTGAAACGCCAAAAATAGCCAAACTGTATTGCTCGAATTGCCTAGTTTTAAATTTAAAACAACAAATAGATTAGCCCTCGTATTGTAGCTCATCAGCTGAATTATGATAGTTTCATTATGCTTTCCTTTTTGCCTACAGCTTTCAAATGGATATCCAGTCTAAATATTATATGCTTTTTTTTTCTTTTTACATTTTTTTTTTGGCAACCGTAAAAGATGCAACTACATTATGTTTTGGCTTTTGGAGCCATGGTTACATCCAAGGATACACAACATAATAACAAACACAAAAGCTAATAAACCTAGCGTTACAATATGATTAGCGATAAGACATGTGATAGCCACGTGATGGTGTAAGAAAATAGCGTCGTGAGCAACTTCATCCAAATCATCAGCAAATCTAACAGCTCCCATAGGCCAACGAACCGGATCAGGTGCACTTACGCCACAAGTGCGTAGAAAGAAAATGAATGGGATAGGCGAGCTGAACAAGCTTGCCTTTAGTGGAGAAAAATCTCCTGCACCGTGGTGATCGATCCCTACAATCCAAAGACCAACCCAATAAGTCGAGTAATCTGCTAAGAAAAGACATAGAAACTCTCAAATCCAATTTTCCAACCAAGACCTCGAAGAAGGGTTCGAGGTGGAATCATCATAAGCAACGCCTTTTAGAGACCTTTATTCCATAGAGAGTACACTTCACTACCTATGGGGTTCGAGCAACCGATCGGCCCATAGAAGTGATTATTTGACAGAGACATAAGATACCACAAGGAAAGACGGAGAACAGAACTAATCCTTCGGAAAGTATCCAATTGAGGGAGATTATTATTAATAACATAACGAAAATTAAGCTAACGGTCCGCATTGATTCTGACGAAGAGCCACCAAATCCGACCCACCCAACACCACTAACAATTCCTTAACCACACTATCCCAATCGACACAATCACACAAATTAACACATGTCAACCAACTATTGTCCCGACAACAGGGAGCACCCCCCGAAACATAAGATGTACATCAAAGATATACAACCTCCGGCATCATCAACAACATACAAAAGACAAGACAATGAAACACTCACCGAACAAACCCCGTTCGACCGAACCACTTTTTAACTCGGATCAACCGATAAAGCCCAATATTGCCACTCAAGACCACAAAAACAACATGCAAAGAAAATCGACCCCAAAAACGAACATGCACAGACCAATCGGTGGGGGGAGGGGGGGGGGGCGAGGGGAAGGGGGAACACCAAACTAGAACATGCAAGGACACCCTGGGGAAGACTGGCCCGACTAAACCAACAACAACCAAAGACGACTAGTATTCTAACAGGAAACGTACCTTAAGAGGTGCGGGGAGGGGGCGAGGGGAAGGGGAACATCTCCTAAGGAAAGACCAGGCGACCAGACGGTGGCACTATCGGCAATAGCGTCGACGGAGGTACAGGGACGATCGGAGACGGCAATGATCGGAGACGACCCCAGCGGCATAGATACACCCACTAAAGGACATAATGAAGAGGGGAAGCCGGAGAGCGCAACGATCGACGACGGACATTAGAATCGGAACAGGGACCACCTCCCGGAAAACCAAAAGGGACAAAAGTTGAAGAAAAATATCTTAACTAAAAGGGTGACGATGGAGGTATATTTTGTAGATATATTTTCAATCAACTTACCTTTACTTTATAAATTTTTAACATATACCTTTGTTACATAAATTTGTAACAATGTAATATTTTAAGGTTCCTAATTTGCTTTGAAGATTACAAAATTCTCAACATTGATTTTGAAATGTTTAAGAAGAGTAAAAAAAATGCGCAAATTCTTCTATGAGACCGTCGTACGGTGCGATCAATTAACAGTTACCATTTTTTGACAAATAGTGATCATTGTTGGGTTAAATAGTGACCACTTTTTATAGCTAAAAAATGACTATTTTTTTCTAAGTGGTCACTATTTACCCCAAAGTGGTAACTATTGACCAAAAGTGGTCAAATGTTGTCATAGATAGTGGAGTGAGAAATTTCAGGAAAACAAATTGATGTGGACCTCGCTAAAAAACTTGAGAACCAATGACATTCCTCTAAAGGACTTTGCTTTTATACTGTGTAGATTATATATTATAGGTAACTCCGCAAAATACAGTGGTAAGAATAACAGTTTTCTTACGTGCAGATATCATTCGATGAAAACAAGAGTGTTCTGTCACGGGTTGCACCATCTGGACACATGTGACGCACCCTTTCCTCTTTTTGGGTTTGAAACACTCTAGAATGATGTAGATAAAGTCTAGTTGTTTCTAGAAAAGTCGAGAAGAGTCTAGAATGTTCTAGATTGGTCTAGAACATTCCAAAGAGTCATAGAAGAGTCCGGAAGTGTGTAAAACATTCCGGAATAATGTAGAAAAGTCTAGAAGGGTCTAGAATGTTCTAGAAGGGTCTAGAACATTCATGTACATGGTAGAGTTTTCGAGTAGTGTCTGGAATATTCCGGAAGTTTCTGGGGTTGTGATGTCCAGAGCATTCCAGAAGGTTCCGCTTCTAGAGTATTCCATAGAAGTAGTATAAATAGGGGTGAGGGGCTTCATTTTCCAACCATCCTACCAAACACACACACATAAAAACATTGTATCCAACCCTTGTAATTCTTTTAAGCATTCAAGTGTAATATAAGTAACATTCCCACACTTAGTCTCTACAACACACATAATATTCCGCTGCAAAGGGATTGCCTGACTTAGCTTGTGAAGGACTGCGAGTTAAGTGGCACACGAGCTTGGTTTTCTAGTGTCAAAGTAAACCAAGGCGTGACAGTTCGCCCTGCTAGCTTCCCTAGCTCCATCACTGACCATAAGAAAGATAATTCAAACAATAAAAGTTCTACCTTCGTTTATCTTATTCTCGTATAATCCCACATTTACCCCTAACAAATCTATTTATCGGAGTATCTGTTTATCATAGACTATTAATTAAAAAGTTTCGTGTGTGAGTCTGTAACCTATTAATATCGAAATAGACAACTTAAACCGGATCATCCTAGGCTTACCTAATAGAATCGTAGCTTTAGCGTGTTGTGTCGTGTGGTGTAACGTCGAATAGATATCGTATGTGACTAGACCTGGCAAAAGCAACCTGACCCGATTGACCCGACCCGTGACCCGAAATTGACCCGAACTACAACACCCGAATGTGACCCGAAACCCGATTGGACCCGACCCGAACATGACCCGATCTTTCTTGACCCGTAACTGACCCGACCCGAAAATTACCCGATTCAAAACCACTCAACCCGAAAATGACCCCACAAAACATAACTTTAATTGAACCAAAAAAACTTAAAATGACCTTTTGTCTCTTATTCTTTGACCCGAAAATGACCCGAACCGAAATAACCCGACCCGAGTGACCCGAAAACGGACCCGACAACAATCCCGAAACAAACCCGAAACCTGCAATGACCCGATCCGACCCGAATTAACCCGAAATCAGTGAGATACCCGAACTGACCCGACCCGAACCTAACCCGATTGACCCGTTTGCCAGCTCTATATGTGACAGATCAATTGTAACCGAGAATTTCATTACACAATTTGTTTGTCTATTTAATTAGGTAGAAAGAAATAGCAAAGTTGCAAATGTGAATGATGAAACAACAGTTGATGTAAAGCCCACCAAGGTAGGAACTTCGTCTGTTAAGAAGCGGAAGCGCACAAATGTTGAATCTGCTTTGCCTAACGAGACGAAGAGGGCAATTAACTTCCTCATTTTATCTCTCCAAATCGGTTCAGGTAAGGTATACGGAGTAATTGTACTTAGATCCTGAAATTAAGGGACTTCTATGTAGTTAAAAAAAGTTATACAAATTAATTATACTATATAGTTTTTAATTGACAACGTTGTATGATAGACCTGATCAAATGATTGGAATGTAAATACTACATAATTTTGGTTGAAATATAAACTTAGAAAACACCATAATATAGTGATTTTCCTTAAAATAAAACATGTTTCACTTATGGTATTAATTAGTACCATAGATTATACATTAAATTTAAAATTTATGCAATTTATATATTATATATTTATTTAACTTATACAAAATATTTTGGAAACTATTAAAAGATAAATAAATCAAGCTAGGTTTCCAAAAGATATAATATTGCATAATTCTTTTAAATTAATTTAATATATATATATGTAATACGAAGTATATCCTTACATCTTATCTTAATCTTATCTTATCTTAAATCTTATCTTATCTTCTTATCTTAAATCTTAATCTTAATCTTAATCTTAAATCTTAAATCTTAAATCTTAAACCTTAAATCTTAAAAAGCCACAACCCCTCCCACTGTAGCTAAAAAACAGTAACCCTAATTAAACCCTAAATCTCCTCTCCAATCATTTTGTCTTGCCATTCAAAGCCACTTTTCCACATTTTAGCTACAGTGGGAGGGGTTGTGGCTTTTTAAGATTTAAGATTTCCTCTTCTTTTTATATTATCTTCATTTGTTTTTGCTTCTTCTTTCTCAATAAACGAAGATGTTGAAGAAGAAAAATAGCAAGGTAAAGTATCCTTTTGGTGATTTCTATTTTCGTTTATTTTGCTGTAGTGAAATTAGGGTTTTCAGAATAGTTCTATTGCTGTCTTAATATCTCCATAATGTCAGTATTTTGGGGAATATAATTGTGTTTATTTATTGCTTTGCATTGTTATATGGAAAATGATATATACAACCCACTGGGCTGTATTTAAGAGTCTAAAAGAGAAAATAAAAGCTTAAAACAAGCATTAGTGACATCAATATACACGTAATTTTGTCATAAATTCTAACTTTAATTCTACTTAAGGAAATATATTAATTCTTATGTACAACCCATTGGGTTGTATTTATCATTACCGTTGTTATATATCTGTATTTTCGGGATCTGGATTTTCGCTTGTGACCTCATTTCCATCTTCTCGATGATTTTAGTTTGATTGGTAGCTATTGCTGATGATTGCGGTTTAATTTAAAGGACACTAATTTGAGGTTTAATTGAAGGTAGGGGACACTATTGCTGCTGATTGCGGTAACCACCATGTATAGACGATTGCCTTGCATAAATTTAGTGATCTCCTCCGGTTTTATTTTGGGATACCTATACCCGCTGATAAAGACGACGGAAGATAAAGAAGACCGAAGGAAGGTATAGGTATAGGGACGGTGATCACCTGAACTGGTGAGAACCTAGATATCGTGCTACTCACTTGACTTACCCTTACAGTAGTGTTTCAATTGTCCTAACCTTCCCATCCATTAACAACCACTCACTTTGCCTCTATCGCCTCTCCCACACACATTTTCCCATTTCTGTTACTCATTCCTCGTTCACTTAGTTACTAATTTTATCCCTCAAATTTTTTATTTTACTCAATTTGCTTATTTATTTTAATCATCGTTTGCCTTTTTCGGCTAATTTTAATGCGGTTGCAATTGTTGAGAATGAACAACATCGGGCTCAAGTTCAGCCACCAATGTCGTTTAATTATTTAACTCTTCAGTTTTTATGTTGATGTACTGATATAAAAGAGGGATTAATAATTAGGCATATCACCCTCTTTCAATTCTGCTGTATATATCTCTTCGCTTACCAATTTACATTAATGAATCTTGCAGTATTTTTTTTGTCAAGAGTTCAGGGAACAATGAAGGCGTGCCTATTCCAGGTGGCAAGCGCTCCGTCAAAGATAGACTTTGGTGGTATTAGCCGAAGAGAGGAGTGGATCTTATAATAAGCGGTCTGTATCCATATGTTATGTTAAGTTGATTTCAAATTTTCATCAGGTTTATATTAAGTCTTCTCTGTCTTATTTCTTTCATTCTGTAATCCATATATTATATTTCCCAATCGTGGGCAGTTTGGGGAGAACACAAGTAACTCAGTCAGTAATACCTATTACCCTGTGTAATTGTTTTTTTTTAAATCTATGATTTGATAACTTGTTGCCGTTCCACTAACCATACTTCATCATTAATCATTAACCTCTTAAAATGTTAAAACTTCTAATAATAGATCAAAAATGTGAATAGTAGAGCATTGTCTCTCGTGCAATTCACGTGAATAGCAGGGATTTAACTGTGTTGGAAATGTGTGAACAAAACTAATGTGTGATCTTTTTTGCAACCCTAATTTCATTGGTTTTAGGGTTCATTTGAGTCATTCTTAAATTATCAATATGTTGATTTGTTTTTCTCGTGTTTATGTTTGTTTGAGGGTTGTTTGCCCACTGTAGCTAAAAAACAGTAACCCTAATTTGCCCTGTCTTCATTCTCAACCACTCAATCCCCTTCCCCTCTCAGCCACTCATTCCTCATCAAAGTCTCCTTTCATTGCTTCCCCCATTCAATCATCCTTTCTACTCTACTCATCTTTCATCTTTCAATTATGGATGCCCTGCCGATTTTTAAACAACTTAGGCGTGGGATCTACCGGTTTTTTTATTATGGATGCCCTGCCGGTTTTTAAATAGCTCAGGCGTCGGTATGATGAACATGTTCTATTTTACAATTATAGGGTTCTTTGTTTGATTTATCCTAAAACGTAATTAATTTTGGGTTTGATAGCATTATATACTACCATGCTTCTCATTACTCCTTTCTTATATTTTTACCTATCCATTTCTTTGTCTTGCTGAATTATTTATTGTTTGATCTCACCTTTCTATTCATTTCTTTGTCATCCTAATTTATTTATTTGTTTTGATCTTACTTTTTTTTTTTTCTCATTTCCTTACGCCTTACATCGATGCTATGGGAAGATATTGAATTTAAGTACTCCATTTTTTGGCGGCGGTTAATTAATTAATTACTACTAATAAATAGGTGTTTCATTTACCCTAAGTTAGAGTAAGATGATAATACTCTTTCACTTTCCCATGCCATCTGCTAGGGACAATGGTGATTGGAGTTCGGGATAGGAGACGACAAAACTTGTGGCTGTGAGCAGTGTTTGAAGGTGGTGAGCAGAACCGTTGTGCTTTTTTTTTTTCATGTACCATGCTTGACTTTCCTATCCACGTTGTAGTTTCGTCTCCACTCTGTGTGTCGCTTAATGATAGGATGCGAGCCTTCAATTGTGGTGGGGATCAGTCGTTGTTTCTTAGAACAATCTGTTCTTATTATCGTTTCATTTATTTTACCTTTACCTTTATTCTTTTGGGTTTGCGAATTCTGCTATTACGTTTTTTATTTCTAAAGTTTTGTGTGTTTTGGGGTGGGGTATTATATAAGTTATTCATGCTTAATTGAGATATCTATATGATACTGTTGAAATCATATGTATTTAAACAGAAATTAAAGCAGATGGATATTGTATTAGTACTTAGGAGGGGAGCATAGAAGGGGTTCAAAAGAAAATTAGCTGTCTTGTTGTTAAGATTTACGCCAATTTGTTTTGAGAAAATGATATGTCTTGTTGTTAGGGGATGTGTAGTGACGAGGAGGATGCAATGTGCCTATTGACGGATCTGATTTGTTGTGGAACAAGGTCTGTACATAAAAAACAGTAACGGGCTAAGTTCCCCTTGATGCCCCTCCTTCTCACACAACACTTGCTCACCACACTTGATCACCCATCTCTCAAAATGTTGCTACGTGTTCTACCATCCTCCACTCATCCTAATTCTTATCCCCTCCAAACCAAAGTTCCACTTCTCCAATGACGCCTCCGCTGGCCTACTCATCATCCTTTGTTTAATGGTGCGTTTCTATTTTTCCCTTCTCCTTCCTGTCAACTGGCTATTTTTTCTTACCACTGCTTGTTTATGTGGCTGTTCAATTTTATTTAGGTGTTTCTGTTTGACTGCTCCCTATTTTGTGTGATTCTGTGGTTTTAAGTTCTTAGGACGTAGAAGTAGTGCAACTGACTTTCTAGGGTTTACTTTAGTTGTTAGGGGTTTGCTTCAATTAAATGTTCTTTGTAATTTGACAGTTGGTTTGTGATTTTGGCATGATGCTAATGCAATTTGGTTTTGCTTCAATTGATTGTAATTTCACGATGATGGTTGTGTAATTTGATAGTGGTGGTCTTTATAGATTGTATTTTGTGTGGTCTATTAATCTTCATGAATCATATTCTTTTACTTATTATCATCTAAATCTAATCTAAGTCGCCTATATTCAACAAATCAAATCGAATTTCAAATTTCAGTTTAGGTCTTATTTAGAGCTAGGCATCTGCCATATGTCCAAAGCTCCACCTGATGATTCCGCATAAATTGTTCAGGCGTGATGGGTTTACGCCGTCGTCGCTCCTTTTGATTATTTGGCCCATAGTTGCTGGTCCTAATGATGCTCACAAAGAGCGCCATTCCGAACTATTTCTCTTGCTTTGTGTCCGGTCCTAACAATTGTGGCCGTAAGCTTTGTGAACTTTATCCGTTGATGGATGCCCAGGTTAATTTCCAGGAATCTTGCAGGCAGAAAAGACGCGTAAGTTATTCGTGGCTAGCCTTTCAATTATTACTTGTGACCCACTGTGGGCGCTCATACTTACCGTTCTATTTTGGCTTGCTTTCAGAATTTGTCATACCAGACCGTGGATTTGTCCTTCCAAACCGTTGGCCAACTACAGTTGCAAGGTCCCTTTCAGTTGGAATATAGGTCTTTATTTTACAAAACTGTACCTAGGTGTTTTGTTAGCTTAAACTAGGTGGATTGTGTCTCCTTTACTGCTTTTATTTAAAGCTGCTCGCAAGTAACGGCCCGTCAAAACAATTTGCCTAGCTTCTGTGTCTTGTCATGCCCTTTGTGGCTAAAAGCTTTGTCTATTAATGGACGGCGGGATCTTTTCAATAGTCTGTGGCCTCCAACAATTTACACATTGTTCAATGACCTTAGCTGAGCTTCGGCTTCACATGGCAAAATCAAATTCCTTCTTCTTACAAAGCTTGCTTATATTTTTTTAGCATATTGTCAGCTTGATGATTAATGTATAATCGGATCGATTTTGGGGTAAATTTCATGTTATGGTGTTCAGGTTACTGATGCAATGTCCCGCGTCTAAGACATCGGCATTTGGCAGGCCAAGTTCAACGCTACGCATTTTGGCAGTCACCAGATTGCTCGTAAGCGTTGGAAGGCTTATTCTACTAAGGTATATTTTTAGTAAACTTCTCCCCCATTTATTTCTTTTGTTCCTTTGATCGGCTAGAATTGCTTATCTTTAAACTGGCTAATAATACTCCTACTGCTCTTTCTCTATTTTTTTAGTGAATTTCTCGCGGATTTACTTTTCTTTTTCTCAAATCGGCTAAAATCGCTCATCTTATTTGAGATGAGGGTGGTGGTGGTACAGGTTACTAAAGAGATGATTTCTTAGGGCCCTTTTATACCTTTTCGCGTGGTTTATTTATGGAGTAACCTGCACGATTGTTTTAGCTCGTGAACTTTTGTATTTTTTTAAGGGACGAGGTCACTTGTTTGACGGAGCCCTCGAATGAACCGTTTCCCATCACTGTGTTTGGTGTTTACTTTGAGCTCTTTTCATGGGGTTGCTTTTTCAGTTTGTAATATTGACAGGTTTTCTTCCAAACTGCTTTTTCTGTACTAACCTGCACCTTTTTGTGTGGCTTTGAGATTGGGTGCTGGCTAAGGTGGTCTCGGTGAAAGATTGGTTATATTTGAGCATTTGGAATGTGAAATTTTTGGGTGGAAGAGTAGCCGCAGGTTTCTCTCCTCTTTATTTGCGTTTGGACGATTAACATGATGACATGTATTGAATAGAAGGTTTTCTTATTCGGGTGAAACTAGGGTGTGTAAATATGGTGTTAGTTATATCTTATAGAACTCATGCTTCCTATTTAGGATTACGATTGCAGTGAGAAAAATCGAGTCTAAAAGTTGCCTTGACTTTCACCTTGTGAGGAATGTACTAAACTCGGTCCTATTAACGAGCTTTTGGCAAGACATGTTGATGGGTTTCTATATACGTTTGTGCGCTTGCTTAAACATAAGAAGCCTAAGAGGTATTGTTTGAGGAGATAGTGGTTACTGACTTCAGTCATTGAGCAGCCACCTCGGTAATTGTTGAGGTAAGAGAAGGAGAAGGGTAGTTGAACTTCTGGGATGAGTTTGTCTAATGTTACTGACTGTTTTCTTGCCTTTTGAGGCTTTAAGCATGAAATTGTCGGGTGAATGGATGATCAAGTTTCATCTTTCTAGACTTTTGGAGGCTGCAAGTGCATTAAATTTAGTTATATAAATCCATTAGTTTCCTATTATGTAACGATAGCATCATTTATTTATATTCCAGTTTTTCCTTTCTTCGCTGATAGTATTGGTAATATAAAATGTTAAAAATCAACCAGTGGTCATTATTTTACCTTCTTCGCCGTGCCAGGTTCAATGTAGCATTTATGGAAAGATTTAAGTAAAGTTCAAGATTCATATGGAATCCATCCAATCAGCGACTGTGCAGATTGCTTATTTGGCCTCTTTAGCAAAATAGTACCTCGGTCCTCACTTTTACTTAATGCCGGTTCTGCAGGCCCACTGGCTCACCAATTACAAGAACCCACTTTTGATTGGTACGTTCCAAAGTTGGTAAAAGTATATCCTCACTGTGAAGACATAGCATATGTGATTAGAGAATTTATACGACACCACTAGCCAAGGTATCTACTTGATATATCTGAGCTCCCGTTTAAGTTGTCACACTAGATGGTGGTCTCAAATATTTTTGGTTAATTTCACAATCAATTTCATCAACCGCAAATGCTCTTCGTACACGAATATATCAGTTAGTTATGTAGAATTTTGTGTGCTGGCTTGTTGGATGCAATACCCTAAAACTCAGATAGATTAAAACTATTTCTAACATTATTTGGCGATATGTTGGGCGAATGGTAATAATAACACTAATTCAGTTTTTCATTAGTAGCGAAAAGATTAATCGTCTCTTCATTTGCGGCGAATAGAGTACTTCATTGGAAGCAACAATTGTGGCTCCTTGCCGACTCCTTGGGTGAGTGAAAAACCAGGTACCTTTTTTCCCCTTTTACATTTCATGTTGATTTTTCCTCTTCTCAAATGTGATGATCAGTTGGTCAATAGTTTCCTCCGATTTAATTTATTGTGAGTGAAATGTAAAAGTGCCACAATCTGCTCTGATGATTGCCGCTTCCCGTCCAGATGTTCCTCACTTGGAAATACAGGTACAATGAAACAGTGGAGATGCAGTTTGAGCAAAACGGCAGGAAAAGAGAATTAGTGATTTCTGAAAATGTGAGCTGTGCGGGAAACCATGTTTACCTCTTTTAAATGCATTCCTCTAATTTCGTCACCTTAATGTTATATCTTCATTCTGAAATTGTAAAATTTCGTCAATTCAGCACTAAGTTTGACCATCTCTTTATTCTGATATTGTTGCTGAAGTGGGCTCTCAGCTTGGAAGCTTGGAAGCAACTAACCGGAGCTGGATTAGTGCAAAGAGAGACTGAATATCATCGAATGATTTAGAAAGGTTTGGATGACAGCTCCAAGGTATTCTTAGTGCTGCGAACTGGCAGGTATGCTATAGCTGAAAAACAATTCTCGGCGTCCTCCCCATGTGCCAAGCAGTCCTGACCACCTTTTTTCTTTTAGGCCACCTTTTTGTTGTTGGAATTCACAAATCAGATTTGCCTAGCATTTCTCATCCTTTTTGGCTCCACCTTTTGTGTATCTCTGTTATGCGCTTCCCACTCTCCATTCTAATCTATTAATTCTCCCCTTCCCTTGGTAAGTGCCTTGTTCAATATTTCAATTTTTGCTTTGGAATTGAAGTTCTTGCGTGTTGCGACCCGGTTGTTCTGGAGTTTAAAAGAGGTCAACCATGGGTCATGAACAATATTGTTCTTCTACGCCTTTGGGTTATGGTTCTTCGTATCGGGTCCCAGGGGTGTTCCCTCCTTCAATACTATTTATTTGTTCGTGAGGCCATGTCAGAACAATAGGACGTTTTCATAAAAAGCTTTTTCAGAACGATAAGCCGTTTTCAGAAAGATAACTCGTGAGGCCACATTAATTACGAAAGCGCTGACTAACAGGGTTTGATGACAGGTTGTAAGAAAAAGCTTTTTGGATGGACCTATGGCAATGTTATTTTTTGTGCGTCATAGGAACGCTAAAGTTACAACATTGAGGTTACATTTCTACCGCAATATTTTGTGATGATGTCAGGACGATCGCTACTTTTATGATTTTATTTGCAGCCATTAATTAGAATATAGCAAGCTACATTTCCTAAGGCTAGGCTTCTAAAAAATTCTTAGAGTTTAGGCATTAGTAGAACTCGTATTTTTGAATTGTAAGGTCTTCGCTATACTATATTGCGACTATGCATTTTGCAATGTAAGATGCAGTCAAGTTTCACCTTTAGTGCAGTTTTTTTTTAATAAAAAATAGTTTATAATTGTTTTAATGACTCAGCCTACAATATTTGAATGCATTGCTGTTGAGACACTTAATATGAACAGAAGTGTACATAACCTTATTGTGTATACAACGGCCACACATTAATTGCACTATCAGACGGGTTTCGTTTAGGCGTTTCAATAACTGGTTCCACCCAAATGGCTTCGTGGCTACTTTGTGTGGGTGACAAGTCCACATAATGACCACCCTTTTCCTGAGGGGGTCAACTATGTGCATGTGAAAATGAAGTTATGTTGCAGTCTGCTAATGGTCTTACTAACGGAGAGGCTATAAATTCATATATATAGTTGTTCAGGCCATGGGTAGCATTTGGGTAAATTGTAATCATAGCATTTGGCTATAAGGAATTTCCATTTAGTGAGGGGGTCAACTCTTTGAAACCGCAACAACAACCGTTCAGGCTATGGCTATTCAATATCTATCAACTAATCACATAACTTCATCTTCTTACCTTTCTCTATCACTTCCATTTTGTGCCTCGTTGGATTCACAACTTTCACGGCAAAGCATGTAGACAAGCATTAATAGCCTATTTAAATCATAAAGTTAAAATAAAAATTACACTTACTATTATGACGGAGATGATATAAGGAATAGGGGTTCCGCGCGCAACGCGCGCGGGGCAACGACTAGTTTATATAAATATATGAGCCTCTTAAAATTCCATGTTTACTCATCCGCTAATCAAACTATAGGAATTACTCATTTGAATAGTCAAAGTCATAATATTAGAACCGGGAGTACTGGAAGTAATAGAGCAACAACGGGAGTAGTGAAATTATCAATATTAATGTGGGATTAGTGAAAGTATCAATAATCACTTAAGCTTGAGCAACACTAACTTATATAACTACAACCTAAAATTCATTTAAAACCACGAAAAAAGCTTAGTATAATGTACGTATTACTCCACAATACCTATCGTGATATAACTACTTATTCATAAATTCTCGTTTATGACGAAGTGACCTATCGTAAACTTAAGAAGGGTTAAATTCATCTCACAAAGAACTAGTGGAGTGCAAGTCGGGTGCTCCATTTACCCCCCTTACTTGCCCCAACTTGCTCTTTGTGAGATGGTTTGATCCGTCCTAAATTTGCGAAAGGTCGCCGTCACAAACTTTTTGCTACTTATTAAAGTTACTAAAATTAAGACATTAATTATTGTCATTAAACCAATAATTAATTAAGACACGAGGTGGCATATCCACTCAAAGTGTGAATATTCCCATAGCAATTACTACCTTCGTATGAACACCAAATCAAAACTCGCCAGCTGTACCATAAAGACGCACATTTCCAACGTGGCACAGTTGGATTCGTCCACGTCACTCCCAAGTTGCCAACTAGGCAGAAACAGAATTAGTCAACACCTCTTATATACGAAACTGCGAGCTAATCCTACAGTACTCGATCACTCACACATTTTCTCACCTTACTCGAGAACTTCAACAATGGCGTTTCGAAGGCGAAACCCTAGCGCTTTCTCTCTCCTAATTATCCTCTCTCTCTTCGCTATTTCTTCCGCTAAAGTCTTCTTCGAAGAACGATTTGATGACGGTAAATTCTACTCATTTTTAGATTCCACGTTTTTTTTTAAAGAAAAGTTTCAGTTAGTTTAGTTGTTCATGATTCCTTAATTTTGGTCGAATTTGTGAAGTGATGATGATTTCTGATTTGCGATGTTGATTTGATTGATATGATTTTCGGAGTTTAATGTTGATTATTGGATCAGCATTTTGAATTCGATCTGTAATTTCGATTGTTTTTTTAATGTGATCGCGATTTCAGTTTTCTTTTGAATTTGCATTTTTGTAATGTTAACTATAGTTAGTTCGTTGTTTACGAATACTGAATTTTGATCGTTTTCGTAATGTGATTATGATTAATGATTTGATTTATGTGATCAGCGTTTTGAATTCGATCTTCAAATGCGTACGGTTTACCTGCTTGTTTGACTTAGAATTCTTGAGTAATTCCTACTCGTGTATTAGTTTGTTGTTTATAAGTTTGATCGTTTTTGTAATGTGAAACGGAGTTGTTTTTTGGTTAATGTAATTATGTGATTTCGGATGTTTATTTTGATTTTATTTGATCGTTACTTTGATTTTGATTTGTTAGATGGTGTTTAGTTGTATCACAGTTAGTTTTGTCAATGTGAGTTTTTTTTGTGTTGTTAATGTTTGCGGCATTTTTGAGACCTGATTATATAACGTACCATCTTCTTGTTTTATTGATGGTTTGTTGCGATCAGAGATGGTTCTGCAATTTAGCACTCCCTTCGTCCCGGTCATTTGTTTAGCATTTCCATTGTAGGAGGGTTTTCTATGAGTAATTTGATCCCTAAATGGGTCTATTTTCACTTGTCATCCATTAAGTAGAACCACAAATGGTCCCCATGCTTTGTCTCTGTGCCAAAAGTAAAGGTAAACAAATGACCGAGACAGAAAAAGTATAAAGTAAAGGGAGAACAGAGAAACGAAAATGTGTGAAAATTTAGAACAAGCTATGAGTTACCGTAAGGTTGTTGCTGAAGCTTTTTTTGTACTATGTAGTAGTGTTTCTTCTCTCCTTGTCTGTAACATTTCAACTGTCATTACAAAGCCTTTAGTAGACAAGCTATCGGTGTTCTATGAAGTTGTAAGTTTGCACCACTGATTCTATTCACCGTGGAGAAATGTGAATTTGTGGGGTTCCACTTATACGATCAAATATTCAAATAATAGCAGGGACACAATTTTGGTAATAGAAAGCACGTGGTTACCTCGTCGTCGGAGTCATACAAGTATATTTCTAGAATAAAATGTATTTATGCAAAAGTTTAGATCGTGGAGGCTGCTGATAGAAGCTTATTTGTTGCACACCATCTTTCTTGCTTTTTTCCTATCGCAATTTTATATTTATACTTGAATTCCGTATATGTTGAAATGTTCGGCATTTCTTCCCAAATGAAACTTTGGTGTTTATCATGTATGTTTTAAATTATTTTATCTAACCTATTTTATGTGTTAAAGATGGATGGGAGTCTCGTTGGGTTAAATCTGACTGGAAGAAGGATGAAAGTATGGCTGGAGAGTGGAATTTCACCTCTGGCAAATGGAACGGAGATGCTAACAACAAAGGTATATCATAGACGGCATCCTATCAATTTCTGTACTCTGTATATCTCTGGTTTTCTATTTCTCTTAGCTACTTAGTCCTCCTGGACAAATGTATGACCCTTGAATCTTTCACAGGTATTCAGACTAGCGAAGACTACAGATTCTACGCAATCTCTGCTGAATACCCAGAGTTCAGCAACAAGGATAAAACTCTTGTTTTCCAATTCTCTGTTAAGCATGAACAGAAGCTTGATTGCGGTGGTGGTTACATGAAGTTGCTCAGTGGTGAAATCGATCAGAAGAAATTTGGTGGGGACACCCCTTATAGGTTTGCCCTTCCCCCTTTGCCGTTGAAAGTATAGCTCACCGGTGGTTACAGTTGCTTTCAAGTTCCTTTAAGTCACTCGTATGATTTGTTGACATTGCAGCATCATGTTCGGTCCTGACATTTGTGGGTACAGCACCAAGAAAGTCCATGCCATTCTTACCTACAATGGGACTAACCAATTGATCAAGAAGGATGTCCCATGTGAAACTGACCAGCTTACCCATGTTTACACTTTCATTCTTCGTCCGGATGCAACCTACAGCATACTTATCGACAACGAGGAGAAGCAGAAGGGCAGTCTGTATGAACACTGGGACCTACTTCCGCCTAAGAAGATCACTGATCCAGAAGCCAAGAAGGTATCAACTTCCGGAAGTCAAATTTCTTTTTGTTTCTCTTGGAAAACGTACAACGCGTGCGAATGTTGATATCTAGTTATGTCTTATTAATTCAGCCCGAAGACTGGGATGAAAAGGAGTACATTCCTGACCCAGAAGACAAGAAACCCGATGGTTACGATGACATCCCCAAGGAAATCCTTGACGCCGATGCAAAGAAGGTATTGTATATCGCCATTTGAGATTATAATTGAGTGTTGATAACTTGATATTATAATAGCCAGTATCCTATTGAGTGTCGCTGATGTGTTCTATTTATTAGCCCGAGGACTGGGATGATGAGGAAGATGGTGAATGGACTGTCCCAACCATTCCCAACCCCGAGTACAAGGGCCCATGGAAGGCAAAGGTTAGTGGAGTCCAATCTTGTACATATTCAATTAAGGCAGTCAGTACTGTTTATTGAGTAACTTGTATGGCTGATGCTGATTAAACTCACATAGTACATTGCTTGCAGAAAATCAAGAACCCTAACTACAAGGGCAAGTGGAAGGCACCCATGATTGATAACCCTGGTCCGCTCCTTGATCTTCTTCTATCTTTTTTCCTGTATCTTGTCTGCTCACGATCTTGATCTTTTATAAGGAGCTAATCCAGAGCTATTTTGATATTGCAGACTTCAAGGATGACCCAGAGCTCTACGTTTTCCCCAGCTTAAGATATGTTGGTATCGAGTTGTGGCAGGTAGCATTTGTTTCCCTCTTAGTTTGCTTTCATCCAAATACTTGCTTCAACTATGTGCAATATAAATCCGAATACTTAGAAATGAACACACTCTCTTTCTACAGGTTAAATCTGGAACACTCTTTGACAATGTCTTGATCTGTGATGACCCCGAGTATGCAAAGCAATTGGCTGAAGAAACCTGGGCCAAGCACAAGGATGTATGACTTTGTTTCCTTTACCACCTCTTACCCTCTTGCCTTCAGCTTCAAGGGTTCCCTTTGTTTATGACATCTCTTTTTTGCTTGTATCTTTCAGGCTGAAAAGGCTGCTTTTGAAGAGGCCGAAAAGAAAAGAGAAGAGGAGGTATGGATATTGTTAAAACTTAGCTCTCAATCGTATACCTACTTTTATTGCTGCATCTTTCGTTAATAGTTTTATGATAGAAGGAATTAGTTCGTTATTCTGACATATATGTAACTGAGGGATCAGAATTAGAAGGAAAAAACTTGTTTTGGATACATAATACTGAGTTCCTTGTCTCCTAGACTCCCAACTCTCGTATCATTAGTTCGACTAAAAACCCGTTTATTTTTTTTTAAAGTAAATTGTGCTGTGACAAATATCAAGTTCTAATTTCTAACTAGAGTTTTGTACTTCCAACAGGAAACAAAGGATGATCCTGTTGAATCAGATGTGAGTGGCGATTTTCTCTTTCTTTTTGCTAATATAACCCGATCATGTTATGGCAATGGCACTAACCCTCCTAAACCATACTTGTTTTTCAGGCTGACGATGACGAAGATAATGCTGAAGACTCTGATCATGATGACGTCAGTGCTGATGCCAAACCAGAACCTGAGGCCGATTCTAAGGATGAAGATAAACATGTATAGTTCCATTTGGTGATCTTTTGTGTACATAAGTAACATAACATAATATGTTTGCTTCCGCATAAATTTGTGTCCTAACTTGGATCTTTGGTCTGTTTACAGGATGAACTTTGAGCACGAGGAGCGAGTCAACTCGTGGTACGAGAGGGATAGATTCAGCGTCATGGTTCACATGCAGCTCTCTTTTGTTTTGTCTTTTTTTTTAGCTTAGGGGTTTAGTGGTTGAGATTAAACACCAAAATAGGCAAACTCTATTGCTCGAATTGCTTAGTTTTAAATTTAAACATCGGATAGATTAACCCTCGATTTGTAGTTCAGTTGAATTATTATAGTTTCATTATGCTTTCCTTTTTGCCTACAGCTTTAAAATGGATATCCAGTCTAAATTTGTGTAGCTGCTTGGCTGCTCCCCTAAATTAGTTGCTTTTCCGTCCAATTTATTTCCTCGTCCTGCATGGTAAGGTTGTGGAAATTGAAATTAGAATACTTTTTTGGGCTCTCAATTTTACCAATACTGAAAATAATTTACATCGGGTGGGAGTAACATATGTTGTGGACTTGTGACCGTAGAGGTGGGAAATTGGTTAATTGGGTCGGCCATTCAGGTTTGCTGCACATCTCGTTTTGGGATGGGTTGGGTTGTTTTGGGTTCTGATCACTATCATATGTCAAGTTGTCGAGTCATTTCAATCCGATTCAGTACGGGTCGGGGCATTTTCGGGGATGGGTCATCTTGGGTCGCATCATTTCTGAGTCATTGGTTAAACATTTTAATTGATACTCTCACTTGACTAGCAAAGATTATTTTTCAAAATTATTTATTATGGAGCGTTGAACCGATGCTCCCTCTATTTTGACCTATATTATATAGGTGACTTTAATTTCCTATAAAAAAAATATTAATATGATTTATAATACTCGTAAACTCAAGAGATCATTTGGATTGGGTTCATTACAGGTCGTCTTGTTTTAAGTCGGCCACCTCTAGTCTGGTCAACATTGGGTCAATCAAGGCTTGATTCGGCCCTGGGTCTGGTTGGGACAATTTGGGATTCGGGTCAGGCATTTGTTAGTCACCTTCGTATCTTGAGCCAGGCTTCTCAGGTTGGGTTAGTACTTAGCTTTTACTGGTTTATGTTTATTTTGTCCAACACCTCTCGAGTCTCGACATACCTTCATGTGATCATCAGTTTATCACTATCCACTATCCACTGTTCACTCTATACACGACAAGATATATATTATATATATGATTAATAAATAAGAGTGTTTACTCCGTAACAATGTACACCTCTCGTGGAATAATACTGGTAGCACACTAAAATCTTTTCTTCGCTTACTAATTAAAATAAAGCCATGTGGCAAGCTGTTATTGGTGATTTGTGTCATTATACATGAAAAATATCATCATCAATCCCATTTAAAAGCAAACCTAGATTATACGATTACGAATACCATAATTTTTTCTTCGCTAACTAAATTAAGTTTACAGCAAACTCTTCCATAAGCACCCTAAACGCTCATTCTAGCAATATCAAGTCTCTACTCTTTTAAATTCAAGCTTTCACATATACAAAAAGAAAATGTTTTTATTAGATTGGTTTTATGAAATTCTTGCATCGCTTAGGTTATGGCAGATGGATGTTAAGATATTGTTTTTAGGGCTTGATAATGTAAGAATTATTATTATATTAATATTTAACTCTCTATTGTGTGGACCTAATTACTGATATTAGTTGCCTTAATTAAATAATGGTTAAATATATTGTTTCGGGTTTTTATTAGGAGTCCTAGTTTAAGTAGATTATGGTAAATAGTTACAGGCTATTTACATAACTGACTACTTATTCCATAAAGCCCCTCCTGCCACCTCTCTATATAAGTACACCTGTTTGTACTTTAACCTAATTCATTCATATCAGCAACACACATAAAGAAAGTGAATTAGAGAATAAGGAAGGTAGGAGAAGACAAAGCTATAAGGGTTTATTCTTTATCTTTCTCAAGTGATTTATTATCAGATCTGATGGCTGCACCACGTAAGTACCTTTCAGTAATTATTGCTTTAATCAAGATCCTATAATTTATGTTTACATGTGGTATCAGAGCATGGTTGTGATTATAGTTGTAATTCTGATTAATGTTCTAATTATGTTTTTATGAATGAATTTAATGCTTTAATCATGATGTTGTAACATTCATTCATAATTGATTGTATACCCTTATGATAGATATTGTATCCTTATACCATAATCGTTTCCGCTGCCATAATCGAATTATTTCGTTTTTTTAATTGATCTATGATGATTTCTATATGATTTATGATGAATATTTGCGCTGCCCTAATTCGATTTGTATGTTGTATTATGTTTTTTATACGTTTGAATGCCGTCTGATCTCTAACCTACTCGATCGAGCTAAAGCTTCACTCGATCGAGGAGGTTTACTCTTGTTGTTGCTCGATCGAGCTACTGGTTTACTCGATCGAGGCTTTTCTGCCTTCCTGTTGCTCGATCGAGCTCATTGTTACTCGATCGAGGCTTTCCTGCCTTGCTGTTGCTCGATCGAGATTACTGCTTACTCGATCGAGGGTTTTCTGATTTGCTGTTGCTCGATCGAGCTGATGATGTACTCGATCGAGTGGTTTTGTTTATTTTGTTCTCGATCGAGCTACTGTTTTACTCGGTCGAGGTTTTCCGTGCTGTTTCGATACTTATTGTTTGTTTTTATTGTATGCTCGTATAATATTATGTCGTTATGCTTATAAAATTAATTTATTTAGCGTACATTCTTATTATATAAATGTTATACATTAATTATATCTTATGTATCGATTAAAGGAGACCTCCGCATTATGACGTGTTGAAATTCACCACAGTGAATTCATCTCGTACGCGGTAAGATCTCATAATGTATTTAAATTGGGCATTCACATTATGTTGATGTTGACCACAGTGGACTCAAATTTTGCAGTGAATATCCGACTAAGCATCTAATGGGGTGAAATAACTCGTATTAAGGTTTTACCCACAGGTAACCTAACATTAAAGTAAAACACCCATTAAAGAGAGTATTCTTGATTATGTAATTAAGCATGCGTAGGTTGTCCACAGATACTACACATTGCCTAATGAATGTTTATGAGTTACTCATTTAAGTTTCAAGTCTTAGTCATAATTGCTATTGTGTGATAAACTCAAAGCCTAATGTTATGAGCATTGTTCATAATGCAGTACCGTTGCAAAGCTCCCTCAATAACTGTGTCCAAGCAATGCCACAACTTGATGGTACTAATTACTCTGAATGGAAGGAGCATCTCGAGTTCTATTTAGGTATTCTTGAACTTGATCAGGTGCTTACTGGAACAGCTCCTGCTGAACCAGCTGAAGATGCGAGTAAAGAAGTACTTGATGAGTATAACTGGTGGAAGAAATGTGACAGCCTTTGCTTAAAATTTTTACGGCTTATCACTGCACAAAACATTAAGTCCTCCATTTCGGAGACAGGTTGTATTACAGCCAGTAAGTATATGGAAATCATTAAGGAACGCTTTCAGACTACCGATAAAGCGGTAGCTGGAAGACTTATGTCTGAACTTACCACTGCTAAGCATAATGAGAATGTTACCACCATGCAGCAACATGTGCTGCATATGACGAATCTGGCAGCTAAGTTGGGAAAATTGGGCATGAAAGTTGAGGATCCGTTCCTTGCCCAGTTTATAATCAACTCTCTGCCAGATAAGTTTGATGTTTTTCACCTTCATTACAACACCGTTAAAGAAATTTGGAGTGTTAATGAATTGACCAATAAACTGGTTCAAGAAGCAGCAAGAATCAAACAGAAAGATGAGGCTGATGCCTCAAGTAAGAATGGTGGTTTACCCCAGGCACATCATGTGCATCATGCAAGCGGGAAATTTAAAGGTAAGTTTGGAAACAGGAAGGGCATTAAGCCAAACCCTTCTGATAAACCGTCTGCATCTGGCGTAAAGAAGGAAATTAAGAAGCAGGAAAGTTGCTTTTTCTGTAGAAAACCTGGGCACTTTCAGCAAGACTGCATAAAGCGTAAGAATTGGTTCGAAAAGAAGGGTAAGCCTTTGGCTTTAGTATGTTTCAAATCAAATTATGTTGAAGTTCCTTCTAACACTTGGTGGCTAGATACAGGCTCTAATGTACACATTTCGAATTCCTTGCAGGGATTCCTTATGACAAGAACCATAAATCCAAATGAGGCATCCTTATACATGGGGAATAAAGAAAAAGCCTCAGTAGAAGCCATTGGAAGATTTAGCTTGAAATTAAGCACTGGATTTAAGTTGATTTTGGAGGATACACTTTATGTTCCCTCCTTCGGACGCAATTTAATTTCAGTTTCTAAGTTAGATAATAGTGGTTTTAAATTATGTTTTGGACAAGGTTGTTTCAGTATGTATCGAGACAATATTTTTGTTGGTTCTGGGATTTTAGAAAACGGATTATATCGTATTTATTTAGACAAATTGTTTTCAGAATCTCTTTATGTTTCTCATAATGTTTCTCTGCATAATAATGTTGGTTTGAAACGTGGAAGATCTAATGAAAGTTCCTCCTTCTTGTGGCATAAACGTTTGGCCCATATTTCAAGAGAAAGAATGAACATATTGGTTAAAGACAATATGTTACCTTCTCTTGATTTTACGGATTTTAGGACGTGTGTGGAATGCATTAAAGGTAAGCAAACCAAACACACCAAGAAAGGGTCCACAAGAAGCACTGCGTTATTAGAAATTATACATACAGACATTTGTGGTCCTTTTGATGTTCCCTCCATGAGCAAAGAGAAATATTTCATCACATTTATCGATGATTATTCACGTTATTGTTACCTTTACCTTTTGCATGAAAAATCTCAATCAGTAAACGCCTTAGAGGTTTACATTAAGGAGGTGGAAAGGCAATTGGGAAAGAAAGTGAAAATCATAAGGTCAGATAGAGGTGGTGAATATTATGGCAAATATGATGAATCAGGACAACATCCTGGTCCCTTTGCAAAACTCCTTGAAAGTTTGGGTATTGTCCCTCAGTACACAACTCCTGGTTCTCCATGGATGAATGGTGTAGCTGAGAGGCGTAATCGAACCCTATTAGAGGCTGTAAGGACAATGATGAGTAGTACCAATTTACCCATGAAGTTGTGGATGCATGCCCTTATGACTGCTGTGTATGTTGGAAACCGGGTTCCCAGTAAGGCAGTTTCAAAGACACCATTTGAACTGTGGAAAGGGTGGAAACCGAGTCTTCAACATTTGCATGTATGGGGATGCCCAGCAGAGGCACGCATTTATAATCCACATGAAAGGAAACTCGATCAAAGAACCATTAGTGGGTTCTTTATCGGTTATCCAGAAAAGTCTAAAGGGTATAGGTTTTACTGTCCTACACACAGAACAAGAATTGTAGAAACCGGAAATGCCAAATTCCTTGAGAATGGCGAAGTTAGTGGGAGTGATCAGGTAAGGGATGTCATAGTCAATGAAGTTAGGGTGGCAATTCCAGCTTCTCTGCCCCCAATTTCAATTGATGAAGTTCCACATAATGATAATGTTGACCCAGTCAATATTGTGGAACCTAACGTTGATGACCCTCCACTCCCGAATGATAACATTGCCACTGAAGTTGTTGATACAGCCCCTGAAATAGTATTAAGAAGGTCCACAAGACCTAGAAAGCCAACTACTTCAGATGACTATGTGTATCTACAACAATGTGAATTTGACATTAGTATTGATAATGATCCGGTTACGTTTTCACAAGCTATGAATTGTAATGATTCCGATAAATGGATTAATGCCATGAAAGAAGAGATGGAGTCTATGGCTAAGAATGAGGTCTGGGAGTTGGTCAATTTACCAGTAGGTCATAAGGCTGTCGGCTGCAAGTGGGTCTTTAAGACCAAGCGCGACTCCTCGGGTAATATTGAACGACATAAAGCCAGACTGGTAGCTAAAGGCTTTAATCAGAAAGAAGGCATTGATTATAATGAAACCTTCTCTCCAGTTTCTAAGAAGGATTCATTACGGATCATTTTAGCTTTTGTAGCTCATTTTGATTTAGAGCTACATCAAATGGATGTGAAAACGGCATTCTTGAATGGGAGTTTGGAAGAAGAAGTCTACATGGCTCAGCCTGAAGGCTTCATTATTGATGGCAAAGAGGACAAAGGTCTGTATATTAAAGAAGTCCATTTATGGACTTAAGCAAGCTTCTCGACAATGGTATATTAAGTTCCATAATACCATTACCTCCTTTGGGTTTCAAGAAAACACTGTTGATCAGTGTATATACCTGAAGATCAGTGGGAGTAAGTTTGCATTTTTGGTCTATATGTCGATGACATACTTATAGCAAGCAGTGATTTGGGACTATTACGTCAAACTAAAGATTTCCTATCAAGCAACTTTGAGATGAAAGATATGGGAGAGGCGTCCTATGTGATCGGGGTGGAAATATCTCGAGACAGATCACAAAGGACATTAGGGTTGTCTCAGAAAGCCTATATCAGTAAAGTTTTAGAAAGATTTAACATGGTAAAATGTAATCCCAATGATGTTCCTATTCAGAAAGGGGATAAGTTCAGCTTAAGTATGTGTCCTAAGACTGAGCTAGAACGAAATACCATGAAAAACTTTCCTTATGCATCTCTGGTTGGAAGCTTAATGTATGCGCAGGTCTGTACAAGACCTGACATAAGTTTTGCAGTAGGTATGTTGGGTCGATATCAGTCCAATCCTGGAATGGGTCATTGGAGTGCGGCTAAGAAGGTTTTAAGGTACTTGAAGGGAACAAGGGACAAAATGCTCACTTATAGACATACTGATCAGCTCGAGGTTCTTGGATATGCTGACTCAGATTTTGGAGGATGCGTGGACTCAAGGAAAAGCACTTTTGGTTATGTGTTTGTTTTAGCTGGGGGAGCAATCTCCTGGAAAAGTGCTAAACAAACAATTATTGCCTCGTCCACTATGGAAGCTGAGTTTGTAGCGTGCTTTGAGGCTACTATTCAAGCTTTATGGTTGCGGAATTTTCTTTCAGGGCTTAGCATCATGAATTCTGTTGCAAGGCCGTTGAGAATTTATTGTGACAATACCGCAGCTGTCTTCTTTTCGAAGAATGACAAGTATTCTAAAGGAATAAAGCACATGGAAATGAAATACTTGTCAGTTAAGGAGGAAGTTCGGAAAAACACTGTGTCAATTGAGCACATTAATACTAGTGCTAATATAGCAGATCCTTTAACTAAGGGATTACCTCCAAAGACATTTTTGAAGCATGCTATTGATATGGGTCTGGAGGATAATCATTAAGGCTTTTCGTTTATGTATGGATCATGCTAGTGCTTTGTAATAATGACACTTATGTTTTGATTAATCGATTTATGTTTTATTATGATGATGATTTCCGAACACTTTTCTGTATCGTATTATTGTTATTGTATACATTATTGTTGCACGATTAACAGAATTAGTCTTTTTCCTCAAGGACATTATTTGGGGATTATGTTTGCTCCTTGTACAGACTGATTATTCTAAGTGATTGGTCCGTAGTACATGGAAGGACCACTTCTCTTTTATAGTAGTGTCTCCGCCATGACTCAACCAGTTGTTCAGGGATGATCAGGGTAATTAAGATAAACCCATTATGTATTCATTTAACCGTCTACGCGCCTTATGTTATAATTAAGAGTGACATTATGTTTTAATCAGTAATATGGTCCAAGTGGGAGAATGTAAGAATTATTATATTAATATTATTTAATTCTCTATTGTGTGGACCTAATTACTGATATTAGTTGCCTTAATTAAATAATGGTTAAATATATTGTTTCGGGTTTTTATTAGGAGTCCTAGTTTAAGTAGATTATGGTAAATAGTTACAGGCTATTTACATAACTGACTACTTATTCCATAAAGCCCCTCCTGCCACCTCTCTATATAAGTACACCTGTTTGTACTTTAACCTAATTCATTCATATCAGCAACACACATAAAGAAAGTGAATTAGAGAATAAGGAAGGTAGGAGAAGGCAAAGCTATAAGGGTTTATTCTTTATCTTTCTCAAGTGATTTATTATCAGATCTGATGGCTGCACCACGTAAGTACCTTTCAGTAATTATTGCTTTAATCAAGATCCTATAATTTATGTTTACAGATAATGGAGGAAAAACTACCCTTCTTCATATGCAAGGCAAGTGGGGGGCTCCATTTGCACCCTACCTCCCCTCACTTGCTCTTTGTGAGGGGGATTTGACTCGTCGCAAACTTGCGACGGGCGGTCCGTCACAAATGAGAATTATTGATGAACTATTTTGGATATGAATATCAGTAATTATTGATGACTGGTTGACTTTGTGGCTTTCGAAAATCACCCGATAGAAATTAAGCCTAGTCGGAATATCAAAACTTATGCAACCCGCGACATTATTATCTTGTAGAAGTTTTTTCTCTTTATGTCATATTAAGAAGCTAACTTAGAGTGTTGGCATTGAAGGTGGATGCACTGGTATATCTAGAAGATGTCGTTGACAGGGAGAGGTTTGCCGAGTCAAGGATAGAGCTTGAGGGTCTTCTCTCCGATGAAGGTCTAGTGGATGTCCCATTTTCTTATACTAGATAACAAAATCGACATTCCATATTTCTTCAACTGGGTTAAGGGCCGAGCCGGAAGGAACTTTATAAGTGAATTAAAGGACTCACATGACCACTGGTCTAACGATCAGAGAACGATTCGAGAAATGTTCTATTCATATTTTTACAACATCTTCAATCCAGTAGACACTCATATTGATCATCTGCATTTAGCAAGGGGGGACTCTGGCTTATTTGATAAGGTTGTTAAGAGAATATCTGAAAAAGAATTTAATTCCCTGAATAAATCCTTTTCTAGGAAGGAAGTTAGGAAAGCAGTGTTCCAATTAGGGGGACTTAAATCGCCGGGTCCGGACGGCTTCCCTGCTCTTTTTTTCCAAAGATGCTAGCACACAGTCAAAGAGGATGTTACATCAGTGGTACTGGATATTCTCAACAATGGTAGGGTTCTCCCGGAATTAAATCCAACTTTTATCACCTTGGTCCCTAAAGGTGATTCACCCCAGAAGGTACAAGACTATCGCCCCATTAGTCTCTGTAATGTGATAATGAGAATTACTTCTAAGTGTATTACTAATAGACTAGTGCGAGTTATGAAGACTATCATTGGACCCTAGCGGAATGCCTTTATTAAGGGCCGACAAATTGGTGATAATATTCTTATTGCTCATGAAGTTATTCATAATATAAATAAGCATAAAGTTGGAAAATATGGACGCTTCGCTTTTAAAGCTGATATGAGCGAAGGCGTTCGATCGAATTAAATGAGATTTTCTAGAAGGTGCCCTAAAGTGCTTAGGCTTCCCCCCCGCACTAATAAAATTGATTATGAATTGTGTCTTTTCAGTATCATATGAAGTCCTCGTTAATGGCTCTCCACTAAAACAATTCAAGCCTAAATGCGGACTGCGTCAAGGTGATCCACTATCACCTTTCTTATTTATAATTTGTATGGAAATTCTTTCTGAAAACATTGTTGCTCATCAAGACTCTGGATCTCTTCATGGAATCTCAATAGGACGAGAATCGGATGTTATCTCACATCTCTTCTTTGCTGATGATTCTGTTTTCTTTTTAAATGATAAGGATAATGCTTTTCTCACCTTAAAGCAAATCCTTGATCGTTTTTGCGAGGCATCTGGACAAGTCATCAAACTCAGATAAATCTGGTATACTCTTTAGTCCAAGCTCCACAATGGCATCTGTTAAGCTCGGCCTTGCCTACCTGAATATTAAGCATAATAAGGGGATTGGAAAATATCTTGGTATTGAATCCGATTTTACTTTTCAAAAGAAAGATATATTCTCTAGTATTCTTGATAAGGTTAAGCGTAGGATCTCATTATGGAATGAAATCTTTCTCTCACCAGCTGGAAGACTACAATTGGTTTATTCTGTTCTGTCCTCCATTTCAAATTACTTTCTATCGGTATTCAAAATACCGGTAAGTGTGGCTAATAAGATTAACTCCTTATTGTCACATTTTTGGTGGGCAGGGAATAAATAGGTAAAGACAATCCACTGGTGTAGTAAAAACTTTCTGAGCATTCCAAAATTACAAGGAGGTCTTGGGATAAGGAATATACTTTGTGTAAACCAGGCTCTCCTTGGCAAAGTGGCATGGAGGATTCTAAAGGAGAGAGAATCCCTCCTAAGTTTGGTCTTCCACAAGCGAGTTTTAGGCCCTGACAACCCAATTGAACCTTTCAATCCAAAAGAAAACATAAATCATTCTTGGGGAGGGAGGAGTATCATTTATGGTCTTAAACTCATTCAACCGAATCTGGTCTGGAGATTTGGACCTAAGTCAAATCTTAATATCTGGCATTCTAGATGGATTGAGGGTTTCAAACCGTCTCTTATAACAAGCTTGGGGTTCCCTCCACCAACTTCAGTGCTTAATAAAACAATTAAGGACCTTATCATGCCGTCGTTGAAATGGAATCATGATCTTATATATGAACTTTTTCAACCTGAATGGGCAAGGAAAATAAGTGCAATCCCAATATGTCCTTCAGTTACTAAAGATGAAATTGTTTGGTCTTCAACTCCTACTGGAATTTATTCTGTAAAGAGTGGTTATGCTATTGCTCTAAGTAATCATCTTGAAATTTCAAGCTCCCTCAAATATGCTACTAGAATCAGTCCTGCTGCAAATGTTTTTTGTAAGAAAAAACTGTGGTCCTTATCAATCCCCCAGACTTGGAAAATTCTTATATGGAAAATTCTTGTAGATTCACTACCTACACGGGAGGAATTCATAAGGCGCCAGTTTCAGGTTGACTCAACATGCCCATTCTGCAACTGCGATGGTTATGTTGAATCAAGCTCACATTTATTCCGTGATTGTGAAGTAATTAAAAGGATTTGGGCATCTTCACCTATGGGCATCATTTCAATAAATGATGAGAATATTCCTATTGATTTATGGATTATTAACTGGTGTGGGTATTTATCTTCTCAAAATTCTAATCCAACGGCTATTATAGTATATGCGTCTATCCTTTAAAGCATTTGAAAAACCAGAAATATGATAATCTTCCAAGGGGCTTCCTTCTCACCAAATCTCCTGTTTGGTATTCAAGCAGCGGAAGCAAAGTCAGCTATATCTGCTTATGAAGAAAAACAGGAAAAGATTATTATCAACAAAAATAGTGATCATCACCCCTTAGAGAAAAGGAGAGACAAAATTAGAAACTACATTCCTTTTTTCATGATTAAAGGTTCTGGAAACTGTCAAGTCATTCTGGTCAAGGTGGATGCAGGTTGACTGCCATCTCTTCATGCTTCTATTGGTTGGGTGGCTTATGATTCATCGGGACGCCGAATTTATTGTTTTGCGGAAAACTGCCTAGCTGAAAGTGCTAGTCAAGCAGAAGCTATTGGAATTCTGGAAGTCATGAAGTGGGCATACAATCAAAATATATGGCATCTCCACATTTTATCTGATTGTTTGCAGATTCTTCTCCAGATCACAAATGTTGATTGAAGTCATCAATGGAATGTCGGCATAATAGCTGACATAGGATCTTTGGCTCATCTTTTTCATTGTCTCTGCTTTAGTTTTATCCCTCGCAATCTTAACAAGCTAGCGCATAATCTAGCTGCGAGTGTGTTGGGAATGTAAAATATAGTAACATTTACTGCTGCCAAAAAAAAAAAAAAAAAAGACATTCCATATGATGCGTCTGAAGAAGAGTCATGCCACTATCTCGGCCTGACCAATTTTACGACGGGGAAGGGAAAAGTCGATATAGCGGACACGAAGGTGCGGCCAATTGAGGTTTTAATGTGCAACATTGTTAGGAACATGGGTTATGGGGAGGGCTTTAAGTGAGTCTCCCTTTTTTTTTTGATAATAGCTAAGAATAATCTATACTGCCTTACGGGTAACATTTATAGTCATCCAGATATAAGATCTAGGACAGAAACTAATAGCTAAACTACGAAATTTACCAAGTACATGTAAAACATAAACTAATACACCTACTACAACATAAGACTGAATTAGAAAAAACATAAGGATGAAGATCGATTTAATAGCCACGATCGATCAAACCAACTTCATCAACATGAAGGGCCTCCAAGATGCGACGATACATGCAAATAGTAGAGAGGCGATAACTAGATGTACTTACACTCTTGCGAAAAGAGCGTAGAAATTGAAGGTGATAATCAAGACAACGAAGTTTGCCATCGATGGAGATAACTCTCCTACACCTAAGAGATCGATCCCTTTTATCGACGAACCAACGAACCATGGAATCCAACCTGCAATGCCCAGAGTAATCCCATTGTGACATAAACACCTCCTCACCGAGGTCACATATATGACTAGAAGCCCCCGAATTAAAGGACAGGACACCTAAGAACGGAATTTAATGTCAAAATTTACAATGCAGACTCCTAACAATGCAAATACGTATTAACAATGCAAATTTACACGTAAGAACTCTAATTCAAAATTTTACATGATTGTAAATTACGCTTGTGCAGACTATTAACAATGCAAATACGTATCCGCACAAAAAACATAGCAATCATGCAATTTACAACCGTATTCCTCAACTATTATTTGAAAATCTCATGTCAAATTATACACCAAACAATCAAACCTTTTTAAAATGTCAAAATTTTTAAAACTAACACGTGCATTTTTGCACGGGTGTAAACTTAGTAAATATAATAAAGTAAAATGTTAATAGAATGGAATATAATCAAATTATATAAAGAAAAGGCCGCGGGTTTTACAATTTTCACAAAAGAGTTAGGTTTGATCATTGGCTCTTCTAAACTCTAGTTACTCTTAAATACTTTAGTTGTAAAAATATGAGTTTCTACTTTTTTTAAAACATGAGTTTTACTTTTCCTTCTAATTATTCATTGCGAAAAACGCACCTAAATAAAATCTAATCCAACCGTATCTAAATTTAATCATGGTTCGGTTATAACTTGGAAAACCAGTAAAGATGAACAAATGCATATACAAGAGAATCTATGGTTTGGGTCATATGATTTATATTCTCCTACAATTCAATAACGATGAATAACATACAGTTGATAAATTAGTTTCTACTAATGTCTAGGCAAGTGAACAAAAGATTCAAATTCCTAAGTTAGCAATAGATTAATGATATGACAAACTAGGTGATCAAACTAGCATGAACTATCAATAATCATAGAAATAAATTGAGAATAAAAATCAATATTCAGCAGATAAAAATATATAGAGTAAAAAGTCTTACCTACACTACTTCATTTGATTTAATTGATTAACCCAAGATGATGAAGTTAATCTTCCATACAAAAGAAATCACTTACATAAACTAGTAACTGAAAATTATTTTGTGTTTCTAAAGATTAAAAATAGAAGAAGTATATCCAATGTGATCAACATAGAAATGGGGGAAAGAACGGGTTAGCCTGACCCGACCCGGCTCTCAGCTCCAACTTGACCCGGCCCGTGCGACCCGTGACTAGGCCCGGTTCAGCCCGCTTCCCCCCTGCCCGCGCTCGGGTTCAATTTTCCCAGCTCGACCCGCCTTGGGCCCGCCTT
The DNA here is from genome assembly GCA_022085475.1 of Heliosperma pusillum. Classification (NCBI taxonomy): domain Eukaryota; kingdom Viridiplantae; phylum Streptophyta; class Magnoliopsida; order Caryophyllales; family Caryophyllaceae; genus Heliosperma; species Heliosperma pusillum. The sequence goes on along the minus strand of JAIUZE010073268.1, from coordinate 39,449 downwards.
TTTTTAGAAAAAAAATACTACAGACCTGCCAGCCCAACCCGGGTCCGGGTCACTCCCCTAGCAGACAGGCCCGACCCGCCCTCCCACACGGGCTTGGCCCGGGTCAGACCAATCCCACCCGACCCGTTTTTGGCCTGTTCCAGCCTGGCCCGGAGCCATGTCTAGATCAACATCATATCTTATAAGTTGAACTCAATGGAGCTGAATTGAACTGAATGAATTCGAACTGAACTGAATAAAGATAAGCTAAACTAAATGGAGGTGAGTTGAACCGAACGAAATAGAAATTAGCTGAATTGAATGGAGCTGAACTGAATTGAACTGAGCAGCTGAGCTAGTTGTGATGAGCCCAACTAAAATGAGCGTGAGAGAAGTTGAAGCGTTAGAGAGGAACCCTAAGCTGGCCGCCTCTACGAAACTGGGAGCTAATCAGCTAATTCTTCACTACTCGATCACTCACTTTCTCACTTTACTCGAGAACTTCAACAATGGCGTTTCGAAGGCGAAACCCTAGCGCTTTCTCTCTCCTAATTCTTCTCTCTCTCTTCGCTATTTCATCCGCTAAAGTCTTCTTCGAAGAACGATTTGATGACGGTAAATTCTACTCATTTTGATCGATTTTTTGATGTGATAATGATTTCTGTTTTTTTATGTTGATTTGATTGATATGTTTTTCGGAGTTTAATGTTGATTATTGGATCAGCATTTTGAATTCGATCTGTAATTACACACGAACTCGCATTTTTGTTATATTAGGTTTAGTTTGTTTGTTGTTCATGAATCATGAATTTTGATTGTATGCGATTTTAGTTTTCTTTTCAATTCGCATTTTTTTGATGTTAATTATAATTAATTTGTTGTTTACGAATCCTGAATTTTGATTATGATTTGATTTATGTGATCGGCATTTTGATTTCGATCATCAAATGCGTACGGTTTACCTTTTTGTTACCTTATCATATGTTCGACTTAGATTTCTTGAGTAATTTCTACTCGTGTATTTATTTACATTTTGACATTAGTTTCATTTAGTTTGTTGTTCTTTGATCGTTTTTGTAATGTGATACGGATGAATGTAATGATTTGATTTCGGATGTTTATATTAGTTTTTGATCGGGATTATGAATTCGATCTGCAATTGCGTACTGTATACCTTTTTTTTTTATTTGATCATCGCTTTCATTTAGATTTGTTAGATACAAAGTAATGTTTAGTTGTACGAATCAGGTAAATATTTTTAGGATTATATTACAACAGAAATTAATTTGAGACGATTCGCCTTTTAGTAAGGCTACATCAAGATCTTGTTGTGCTGTATTGATATTGCCTGGGTGGTTAATCATGTGAATTGATGTAAGATCTGTGTACGCTGTGATTGTGACATTTGGTTTTGTGATTATATGACGTATTTTGAGTAGTTTACCATCTTGTTTTATTGATTATTTGTGGCGATTGGTGATGCTTCTGCAATTTAGTACTCCCTCCGTTCTGGTCATGTAATACCATTTCTTAGGGCGTCCCATACATTTGCTTAGCTTTCTATATTAGGAAGGTAATCTATGAGTAATTTGATTACCCAATTGTCCACTTGTCATCCACCCACTACAACCACAAGTGGTCCCCTATCATTTTCTTAATAATTGTGCCAAAAGTAAAGGTATACAAATGAGCGGGACGTAGGGAGTATAAAGTAGAAATGAAATGGACAATACACGAATAACAGAGCAACGGAAGTGTGCAACGGAAATGTGTAACCCAACTCGAACAAGTTATGACTTCTTGTAAGAATTGTTGCTGAGGCTTTGCTTGTAGGCAAATTCTCATTTCAGCCGTGCTTTTTCCGTCTGAAATTAAATATCGTTTTGTTATGAAAAGTGATCATTTGTGACAAAATATTGCAACTAAATTTTCACCTAAAATTATTCACATTTTATTAGAAAATTATTCTGGTAACTTTTTATCAAAAAATGTTCATATTTTATCGTAAGTGGATCACAATTTCTCCGTCTTAATTTCAGACGGATTAGGCCCGTCTTAAGGAAAACTTGTTGTTTGTATTAGTGTTTCTTATCCCATTTTCCGTATATTTCCTCTGTCATTACTAGAGTCATTACGGAGCCTTTAGTTGACGAGCTGTTTGTGTGCTATAAGGTTTTCAGTTTGGACCAATGATTCTGTAAACTGGTGGAGAAATATATATTTGGTCTCTCATACAATAAAGGTTTCAAATAATAACAGGAGCACAATTATAACAACATTAAGCAATTTGGTTACGTCCTCACAGGACTACAGGAGTCATACCAGTATATTTTTGATTATGTATTTGTGCTGATGTTTCGAATGTGGTGTTAGGAGATGGAAGTATATTTTTTTTCACACCATCTTTTTTGCTTTATCGACTATCGTATCTCAATTTCATTTTTATATGTGGTTTTTGAATATGCTAGAAATGTTCAATGCGTTTCTCAACACTGGTATCATAGTTATTTATCATGTACATCTTAAATACTTTTATCTAACCTTTTAATTGTGTGTTATAGATGGATGGGAGTCTCGTTGGGTTAAATCTGACTGGAAGAAAGATGAAAATATGGCTGGAGAGTGGAATTTCACTTCTGGCAAATGGAACGGAGATGCCAACAACAAAGGTATGGCTTAAACGACATCCTATAAATCCGTGTACTCTGAGTATCTCTTGTCTCCTGTAATTCGTATCTACTTAGTCTCCTAGACTGATGCATGACCCTTGAATCTCTTACAGGTATTCAGACAAGTGAAGACTACAGATTCTACGCGATCTCTGCTGAGTACCCAGAGTTCAGCAACAAGGATAAAACTCTAGTTTTCCAATTCTCTGTTAAGCATGAACAGAAGCTTGATTGCGGTGGTGGTTACATGAAGTTACTCAGTGGTGAAATCGATCAGAAGAAATTTGGTGGTGACACCCCTTATAGGTTTTCCCTTCCCTCTTTCTCGTTGAAAGTATGCCTCACCGGTGGTTACGATTGCTTTCAAGTTCTTTAAGACACTCGTATGACACTATATCATTTGTTGGCATTGCAGCATCATGTTCGGTCCTGACATCTGTGGGTACAGCACCAAGAAAGTCCATGCCATTCTTACCTACAATGGGACTAACCACTTGATTAAGAAGGATGTCCCATGTGAAACTGACCAGTTGACTCATGTTTACACTTTCATTCTTCGCCCGGATGCAACTTACAGCATTCTTATCGACAACGAGGAGAAGCAGAAGGGCAGTCTGTATGAACACTGGGACCTACTTCCGCCTAAGAAGATCAAGGATCCAGAAGCCAAGAAGGTATCAACTTTTGGAAGTCAAATTTCTTTTTGTTTCATCTGCAACGCGTGCGAATGTTGATATCTTGTTATGTCTTATTAATTCAGCCCGAAGACTGGGATGACAAGGAGTACATTGCTGACCCAGAAGACAAGAAACCCGATGGTTACGATGACATCCCCAAGGAAATCCCTGATGCCGATGCAAAGAAGGTATTGTATATCGCCATTTGAGATTATAATTGAGTGTTGATATTATAATAGCCAGTCTCCTATTGAGTGTCGCTGACGTGTTCTATTTATTAGCCCGAGGACTGGGATGATGAGGAAGATGGTGAGTGGACTTCCCCAACCATTCCTAACCCCGAGTACAAGGGCCCATGGGAGGCAAAGGTTTGTGGAGTCCAATCTTATTGAGTAACTTGTACGGCTGATGCTGATTAAGCTCACATAAGTACATTGCTTGCAGAAAATCAAGAACCCTAACTACAAGGGCAAGTGGAAGGCACCCATGATTGATAACCCAGGTCCGCTCCTTGATCTTCTTCTATCTTTTTCCTGTATCTTATCTGCTCACGATTTTGAGCTTTTGTAAGGAGCTAATCCAGCTATTTTGATGTTTCAGACTTCAAGGATGACCCAGAGCTCTACGTTTTCCCCAGCTTAAGATATGTTGGTATCGAGTTGTGGCAGGTAGCATTTGTTTCCCTCTTAGTTTGCTTTCATCCAAATACATTGATTGCTTCAACCATGTGCAATAAAAATCCGAATACTTAGAAATGAACACACTCTCTTTCTACAGGTTAAATCTGGAACACTCGTTGACAATGTCTTGATCTGTGATGACCCCGAGTATGCAAAGCAGCTGGCTGAAGAAACCTGGGCCAAGCAGAAGGATGTACGACTTTGTTTGCTTTCACACCTCTTGCCCTCTTGCCCTCTTGCCCTCTTGCTCTCTTGCCTTCAGCTTCAAGGGTTCCGTTTGTTTATGACATTTCTTTTTTTATCATGTATCTTTCAGGCGGAAAAGGCTGCTTTTGAAGAGGCCGAAAAGAAAAGAGAAGAAGAGGTATGGATATTGTTAACACTTTTGCTGCATCTTTCTGTTCTAGTTTCATAAGGGAATTAGTTCTTCATTTTGATATATGCGTAACTGAGGGATCAGAATGAGAAGGGAAAAACCTGTTTTGGATACATAATACTGAGTTCGGCCTCTGGCAGTCGTGCAGACTGTGGTTCAGTTAACTTCTCAAAGTTTTGGATTGTTCCATGTCTCCTAGATTCCTACTCATTACGTGTAAATGTGTAATTAATTTGACTAAAGAGCTTGTTGGCTGGCATATTCTATTAAGTCCTGATTGTAACTTGGGGTTTAATTTTTATTTTTGTTTTTCAAATATAGTAAATGTACCATACAAATATCAAGTTCTAAATAGAGTTTTGTACATGCAACAGGAAACAAAGGAGGATCCAGTTGAATCAGATGTGAGTGGCGATGTTTTCTCTTTCCTTTTGCTAATATAATTCGATCATGTTATGCCAGTGGTTCTAACCTTCCTAAACCATACTTGCTTTTCAGGCTGACGATGACGAAGATAATGCTGAAGATTCTGATCATGATGACGACAGTGCTGATGCCAAAACAGAACCTGAGGCTGATTCTAAGGATGAAGATAAACATGTATAGCCCCATTTGATGATCTTTGCTGTACATAAGTATCATAACATAATACTTTTGCTGCGCATTAATTTATATACTAACTATGATCTTTTGTCTATTTTACAGGATGAACTTTGAGCACGGCGATGAAGTAAACTCCTTTTACGAGAGGGATAGATTCAGCGTCATGGTTCACATGCATCTCGCTTTCGTTTGTCATTTTTTTAGCTTAGGGGTTTGGTGATTGAGTTTGAAACATCAAAAATAGCGGAAACTCTGTTGCTCGAATTGCTTAGTTTTACATTTGAAACATTAAATAGATAAACCCTCCAATTGTAGCTCAGCTGAATTATGATACTAGTTTCTTTATGCTTTCCTTTTTGCGTATAGCTTTATGTCTAAATTTTTGTACCCGCTCTTCTATATTAGTTGCTTTCGTTCTGTCCAATTAACTTCTGCGTCCTGTGTAATAAGGTTGTAGGAAAGGAGATGAAATTAGAATACTTTTTTTTTTTGGCGCTCTATACTAACAATCTTGAAAATAATTTACACCGGGTGGGAGGAACAGTGTTGTGGACTTGTGGGCCTGTGGCGGTGAAGTTGGCCAATGGGTTAATTGGATCGGTCATTTCAGTGGATTCGCTGTCCGTTGCCCATCGTGTTTCGTGTTGGGTTAGGTTATTTAGGGTGTTGGTCACTATCATATTTCAAGTTGTCAAGTCATTTTAGATTTGAGTCCATCAGGTCAATTCAATACGGGTCGTTGTCGGGGATGGGTCATCTTGGGTCGTATCATTTCAGCCCGTGGTCCGAGGTTAAACAATTTCAATCGATACTAACTTCACTAGCAAAAGATTATTTTGTTAGTTACTGGTCGGGTCATTTTAAGCCGATCGCCTCTTTTCGGGTCAACATTAGGCCAATCAAGGCTTCGTTCGGGTCTAGGTTTGGTTGGGACAATTTGGAATTAGAACCTTCATATCTCGGGATAGCCTTTAATGGGTCTCTCATTACATCGATTAGTTGTCGTACAATATATGTTGCAAAAAACATTTATGGAGTAAACTTTTTGGGGTAATTTTCGTGCATTCTGTCAAAATCAGCAATATTTAAAATGATGCTTTTAAGTATTTTGACTTACTAGTCGTTTCCCCGCGCGCGTTGCGCGCGGAACCCCGATTTTGTGTAAATGTTGCTACTATAAATACATGAATAACGAAAAAAAAATAGGGAAGAATACCATGAATATGAGGGAGTATTATTTTTCCTAGTTGAAAATAAATTATCTTGACATAGTTTTTTAATCATTACATGTGTTTACAAAAATCACTTGCCTTTAAAATTTTAGCGAGAAATGAAACATACAATATACAAAATGGTGATGAAACTAAACCAATTTCAAAGATTTTTGAATGAACTATCTTTAATATCATGTTTAAGATTAAATTCTCTTTTCCTTCCCTTTCTCACCCTCCTCGTGTATCTTCTCCACCTCCTCTTCATCATCATCTTTCTCCTTCACCTACACCTCATGTTTTCCCATCCCCTTTTTCTTGGCGTTGCCACCGCCTCTTTCTCACCCTCCTCCCCCTTTTACCCTCTCCCCCTGATTTCCTGTTTCTTTTCATTTCTCGTATTCCCTTTTATCGTAGCTTACCCCTTCTCTTCCTCATTCCAATTACTTTCCCACTACACGTTCTCCTTCTTCTTCCGCATCCTCTTTCTCTCCTCCTCCTCCCGCTATTTCCTTCTCTCATTCCCCTTCGCCATAATCGCTAGTTCATCCAATTCTGCTCCTCTCTTCTCATTCCCGTCTCTCGTCACATCCTCCTCCTCTTTGTCCTCTTCACCTCCCCCTTGATTATATTTTTCTTCTTACTTCCTTCCCTGTCCCTCCACCCTATGCTCTCCTCCACGATTGCCTTTTTCTCCTTCGTTTACTTTATTTATCTCATCCTCTCCCTCTTTATCTACTTATCTTTCTCATTCACTTATGCATCCTTTTTTTATTTCCCATCCTTTTTTCTATTTTCCTCGAATTAAACCCAAGAAATCACCTACTTACGAATCATATCATGTTTATTGCAAAATTTCTCCTAATTATCCTTCATATGCATTTTTCCTTTCTCCTTGATGCCATGACATACCATATATATATATATTGTGTTTTGTCTCTTAACATGGTATATTTTTCGTTTCCATGTAGGTGAATTGGGAAAGCATTCGGGATCAACTACATATACCCCAGGGTCAATTATATTAGCTACATTATAACTTCTTCTATCCAACTATTTTGTTTAGCCTTCTTTTATTCTTAGTAAATGGTATTTTAACAAAGATAAACAAATATTGGAACAGAAAAGTATAATATATGATTAATTCGTATGTTGTATATGTAATTTAAAATGTTCATATCATATACACACAAAAAACCATCCCCTTTTAATTCTTTTTTCCCTGTCCCTTTCCCCAATTACCTCTCTCTCCCTTTCGATGTCCCTTCCTCGTCTTCATCTTTTTTTTCCTCCCACACCTTATATTTCCCTTTTCTATTACTTTTTGGCATTGACTATTCCTCTTTCACAACTTCCCTCATCTCTCTCCCAAACAATTCTTGTACTCCTCACTTTTCGCTCTGGTGCCGCTTTCTCACTTTTCTCCTCTTTATAATATGGTCTTTTGTTCCGCTCCACTTTCTCCTTCATATTTTCACATCCTCTTTCTCTTCTTTTCTTTATCCCCTTAATTCCTTCTATCTTCCCCCTTCGCCGCCAGAACTTGCTCTTCCCATTTACTCCTCTCTTCTTCTTTCTCCCTTTTCAATTCATCATTATCGCCTATTTCCGACCTCCCCGTGTTGTTATTCCTCCTCGTTCTAGTCTTGCATTCGTAACCTCTCCTGATTGTTGTAATTCCCTCATGCACTCTCCTGCTTCTACTAATGCTTATCCTCTTTCCATTACTGCTTTTATTCCGGTGTTTTGTCTCCCATCTCTGCCTCCTTGTCCTTCTCCACCTTCCCCTTCTCCTCCTCGTAATATTCCTCTTCCCCTTCTATTTTCCTACATCCTCATCCCAAATCTCTCTTCTCCTTCTCGTCCTCCTTCCCTTTCATTATCCCCTCCACTTCCTCTTCTTACCTTCCATATCTCCATCCTCCTCCTGTTTACCTCCTCCACAACTTTTTTCTCCTCTTATCAGTACTTTAGCTATTCCATGACATTAGTTCTTTGGTTGTGTTTCAACGTAAATGCAAGGTATTTTTGTTTGTAAATGTAAATGTTGTAGTGGAACCGCAAATCTACTAATTAGTTTAGAGTTACATGTCGAGCGAAGAGTTGAATTGTAATGATTAATTTAGATACGCGTGACACGCAATTTCTTTAGATTAAAAGAATCGTAAACTAATAGATATGAATTAGAAAATCAAACAGTCAGGGAGGGGTGATAGAGGGAGAGCTGGCGTGTAATGGAAGAGAACAGAAGGTGAAACAAAGGGCGATAATTCTTAAGCAAACGAAATACAATAGGTTTGCCAACTTTCCATGATATTCTTAAGAAAACCAAATTTACGAGAGAAGAAGATTGGTGAACTCACATGAATCATTTCAGTAATGCAAGCACTGTAATGTTGTCTTATATGCAACTTGATTGTGAGTATCAATCACATAAGTGTTATTTATTACTCCCTTTGCCCAATCATTTGTTGGATTTTTTATTATTCTCTGTGAGTAGTATTTTAACAAAGACAAACAAATGATTGGGACGGAGGGAGTATATTACAATTTACAACTCATTATAATATAAAGTCAGATGCAACCATGAGCATCGACACAACAACAAAACAATGGGCATACACGCAGAAAGATTTCTAGCCATTGATCATCTCCAATGAACCCTACTGCTTATCGAGGAGACTTACAACCAACCTGAAATCCAGAACCTGAAATACGAGAATCCAACATTTTTCAAAGTTATCAAATAACCCATGTAAAGAAAAGCTTTAAAGCCATAGAATTTCTCTTAAGAAAAGCTTAAGGTGAACTTCTAGCTTATAAATTTATAATCATTCCACTTCCCTTTGCTATCAATAAAATCGTGCCTAAAACGTTAAATACTCGTAGACAATAAATCCAGAACCTGAGATACGAGAATCCAACATTTTTCAAAGTTATCAAATAACCCATGTAAAGAAAAGTTTTAAAGCCATAGAATTTCTCTTAAGAAAAGTTTAAGGTGAACTTCTAGCTTACAAATTTATAATCATTCCATTTCCCTTTGCTATCAATAAAATCAAGTCTAAAACGTTAAATGCTCGTAGACACAAAAAAAAAAAACTAAATCACTTAAAATTAAGTAAAGTAAGAAGATTATAAAATCAAACACAAACTCACACAAGACGCACACATACAAAGCGGGAATAGGCTCCCGCGTGTTATAATTTTTTATGCCTATAATCATAGGGTGCGCCTGTTTGTTATAGAATATAGATGGATTAGAGGATAATAAAACAACATTAGCCTGGAGTGAGGTTAATATAATCTAATACTACTTTGCTATCAATAAAGTAAGAAGATTATAAAAAACGAACAAAAACTCACACAAGACGCACACATACAAAGCAGGAATAGGCTCCCGCGTGTTATAATTTTTTATGCCTATAATCATAGGGTACGTCTGTTTGTTATAGAATATAGACGAATTAGTGGATAATAAAACAACATTAGCCTTGAGTGAGGTTAATATAATCTAATACTGTTTTTTTAAGGTCGTGGATGTTTAATCGTAAATAGTAACGGAGGACCTTTAAGTACTCCTGATTATCGAATCACATGAAAGTTCATCATTTATTATTTATACTAATCCATCATGGTCTGTTAGGTTTAAGCTCATTGTCCTAATTAATACGCATTAATCTGGTTTAAGAAAGATAATTCTGCTGTTGGAAATTAGAGTCACTAATTGAAAATGATCTTTTAATTAAGATGATAATCTCATATTTCTCAGTGGTATTCCAAAATTTTATGTTGTATGTCTTCTGGTCCTAGATGGTGGGTAAGTTGTACTATTAATTATCATTTAGTTTTCCAACTACGTAACTAACTGAAAAGCTAATTTAATTTAATGTGACCTTATCATTGTCATTAGAAGTCATGCTCTTTGCAAGAAATGCCATGTTGATCCCCTTAAATATGACGCAGCTACCGGTAAGGTAAGTTTTGTTTACAGTACGCAACATCCGCAGGTTTCGGGGAGCTGAGGCAAGAAGATGCATAGGTTAGACAAGAAACAGTACCTGAAATTCGCAAGAAGATGTATAGGCTAGGCAAGAAACAGAACCTGAGATTCGCAATAGAAAGGCAATTTGTAAGATATACTATCACTGTTTTGGGGGGGAAAAACATTTTTGAGCTATTTAGACATAGAAAAGCTAATAAGTTGGTTTACGGATCTTGTAGAGCGTGGAGAAGTAAAATAAATCCGACCTCTAGCTTGTTGCCGCCTCGAACAGTCACCCATTTGAACAACCCCTAAAAAATAAACACAATTCTTACAAAATTCAGTAACCATTAACCCCAACAACCGCTTTTATAGAATTACCAAAGTTTTGAAATTATCAGAATTTAAAAGTTTTAACACCTGTAGAGAAAGCAAGTTACGACCTTAGCTCGAGATCACGCGCCCCAGCATGCCAAAACAAAATTTAAGTTGTACGACCTAAAAAGATGCAGGATAACAATTAAGAACAAAGGGAATGCGTATTAGAAGGCGGGGCTCAACACAAAGGTTACTGAATACACGCTATTGATACAAGCTACTGAATAGGCCATGTTGCTACTAATCACGTGTAAAGAGTCCCAAAAGCGGACATTTCTACACAAGTTCAAGTCACAAGCATATCTTTGGCACTTTGACCACCTACATATACCTCACAAACCCCATATATCGTACCATCAGCGACCAAATATAAATGAACTATAAGCACATACTGCCCAAACCACCACAGTCCAAGCGCCTACTCTCACCTGCCACTAAATACACTAAAAGCAATCCAAAACCACTAAATACACAAACGGAAGCTATAAACGAAAGAAACAAAATAAGATTAGAATAATGAGAAGGAGAAATTAAATAAGTAAAATGGAATTGAGAGTGAGTATGGGTAATTATTGGGTAATGAAAACCTAACCTCATAAAATAAGAGATGTAAAAAAACATAAGAATCAGCAGGGTATCCCCCTACCCACCTGAAAAATCCAAAGAAATGGATGTAAGAACCAACAAAGACGAGAGGAAATGAGACAGTGATAGGAGGGAAAAAAATAACTGGCCTAGAGAGGTTGATCAAATGAGTGGCGAGGAGGAGTAAGTTGAAAGACGTGGGTGAACAAGCCGATAGCGGAATACGCCTGTAAAATTAAACGACCACAATTAAAACAAGTCAAAATCATATAAGCCTCACTAAATTAATCCGGAAAACTCATGAAAAACAGTTTCATCCTCCTCCATTTCACTCGTGAAAAACAGAAGAAGGTTGATAAGGAAAGCCTAAAAGAAAGAGACTGAAATCAAACAAAACCTTAAAATTGAACAGGACACCAACCTAATAAATGAGCTAAGAACCCAGAAAACGATGATCAAATTCAAAGTTGTAAACCCAATTAAAAAACCCAGAAAACAAAGAAAATAATGAAGGGCGAAAAAAGAAGAAAGACAGATGTAACCTTAAAGCGTTGTCATCGGCATCATCAGTGGGTCGCCGCCGTCGGCATCATCAGTGAGCTGCCGCCGTCATCAACCGCCTGAGAAACGTATGAAGAAAACTCAAACCCAAATGAATTTTATTTATAAATAATTATAACCGTTTGTGAACTACCACACCCGAATAGGCATAACCCTATGCTAATCAAATGGCTAGATCCATGACAATCAGCATCGAAGTGTGAACAAGCGCAAAAGTCAAAAGCGTAAAACAAACCTCATGCCCAGCAAATCCCTACCATGTATCGCCTAGCTCTTTGCGGAGATCGCCTTTGTTCTAAGACTGCAAGATACAAACAAAAAAATATAGGCAACCATCATCAAATTCTAAATCATTATATGAAATAGCTAATACCTATATTTCTAAATTCCAAACAAAAAAAAGGAAAGGAAACACTGGCCATATGTGAACACAGCTGAAGAGTGAGATGCCAGATATACATTGTGGGCACCCAGAGACATTGAGCACACAGTCAAATAAACAAACAAATTAAACATCACCAAACAGAATAAACCGCTACGCATACCCCGTAAACCATACATTATTCTCAATATAAGTTCAATACCTATCATAAATGCTAGGATTAGAAACTATTATCATTAAGAGATACTCAGACACAACGGCTACGAATTTTCGAGCCCAAGCAAAATTCATAGTCACTCAAATATACGATCCAACAATCTCACATGTACCGTCAACTAAGCAAAGGCCTTACTAAACCGTCAACGCTACAGGATATAATGGATCAAATATAATGGATAAAACAAAAGAAAAGTTTCTAGAAATTGGTAAAACAATTGTCTTATCTAGCTAAGTGGTGAATTATTGACCCGCTTTACTCTTAAGACGGGTATCCGTCTTAAGATAGACCAATAGTTCCCATAAAATAAAAGGATTTTACCAGACAAATCGGGTTAGTAGGCATGGTTATCAAGTCGTCCCATGCACATTATCAGACTTTGCTACCATTGTCCGAATAAGAAAACAAGTACACAAAACCATTTGCAAATGGTGTGTACATGTGAAAAGAGGACACCGAAAGAGCGAATATCGACTACTAATATGGAAAACCTACTCAGATTTCATATCCCGAAACGTGATACGCTACTAATACTTTTGGAGTTTTAGTAATCATTTTTGAAATTACACCGCATCACCCGCGGCAGGTTACATCCTTGACATCTTGATACCACAACATTGAGATTGTTATCGCAATCAGTAGCTATACAACATTTTTCCTAATTGTTTTAGCTATAATAATGCTAGCTGATTCAATTTTCTATTTTGTTCTACCTATGTTACTCCGACTCTGCTTGTTCCCTTGCGTACCCGTGTCCGACACTCTATACTCGGACATTAGTATGACACTCTGACACCTCTTTTTAAGCCAAATGTGCAGATTTTTCATACAAGTAGCCTAATCCAATACTTGGACACACACCCGTGACCCGTGTTGGATACTTCTCAAGGAATCTGATCACACAGCATTCGAGAAACCAGCTAATTCATACACATGACGACAGCTGATGAAATGAAGATCATAGAATTTCGGTCTAAGATTTTTGTGACCAATTAGTGGGACTCAAATATACGAATAAGAGATTCTTAAGAAGAAATTTCAACTCATTTATGTAATGTCAATTAGCACTGTAGAAGCACTCGTTTGAGAACTTCAGAATTTCAAATCCCATTTTCAATATAGCTTGTTAGGTATGTAAATCGTGATACAAAGTTGATGCTTTACAAAAAATATTTGACACATTCATTCAATCATTTTTTTCACCAACACTGTCACAGTAAGTAGTGTCTTATCAGCCTGATATTTGATTAGAGAAAGAAATAAGCCGCCAGACCATAATTCATAAAAAAAACACACCTCCCTCCTTAGAGCATGTGAATTAACAGCTACATATTCATTATAAATGGATATTCAAATTCAAATAGAGACAAAAACTCAATATTCTTCGGCATTGTAACAGATAAAATAATGCAACAATATAAATCAGTTAACTGTTCTTATATCGAACTAATCGTCAGTCAACATTCATCAGAATCCCGACACAAAATTCTGAAACCGTCTAGTATGGCTACCTCCACCCTGCCATAGCTGGGGGAGCCTTGAAAGCAATGGTGATATTCAGATTGATTCAAAGTAAAATAACCTTTCTGAATCTTCTGTCCAGCTTCTTCTCACTTTAGTTCGTCATTATTGAAATTCAGTTATTCAGGTATGCATACTAATCCTTGCTTTCATCAAAGTGAAAAATTGGAAGGGTTATAAAGAGACGACTTTGTAGGATAGAAAAGGAGGATCACAGGACAATGTGAAGAAAAAGTAAGAAACAGGAGAGAAAACAATGCAAATGCATCATTCTTAAAAACATGATGCACACATTGAGAAATTAACGACTGCACAGTTTGTTCACACAATCACCAACAAAGTTTGTTCACACAATCAAAGAAAACCCATACAATGACCCCCAAATATAAACATGGCCATTAAAGAATACAGAAAATTGTTGACACTACATATCCATCGGATGTTTCCACACACCCCAAACTAACTATATATTTATTCATCTTTAGTTATTATTTAATTTCCTTTTCATTGTGAGTTTGTGACAATATGCATACACAAATTCTTTTTTAAGACGGATATATTCATCTTAATCTTCACATGGGTCAAATATAATGGATAAAACAAAAGAAAAGTTTCTGGTGAAGAGGAGTAGGTTGAAAGACGTGGGTGAACAAGCCGATAGCGGAATACGACTGTAAAATTAAACGACCACAATTAAATCAATTCAAACTCATATAAGTCTCACTTAATTAATCCGGAAAACTCATGAAAAACAGTTTCATCCTCCTCCATTTCACTACCAACAACACATAAAAACACTAAAAACAAATTGAAAGCAAAATATAAATTAGACAACTATCCGCAAAATCGAGTAATAACCACACTTAATTACCTAGTGAAATATGAAACAACACGAAATTAAAATGCTTATCACCTAATTTGGTTTGAGTTTCCAAAACATATCACATTTGCGTAATAAAAAACAGTAATCCAGCCATTCTACTCTTCACCACCATCACCTACTCTAAAAATCTAACACCTCATCTAAAACATCATCATATCATAAGCAGATTAATAAATTGGAGCGGAGTTTAAGACGAGCTTGTGATCAACGAGGTGAGATACTATACCGTGGTGGCTCGGCTACACTCGGAAATAAAACCACAACGTAAGATACAAGTTGCGTTTTTTTGTTAATCCGTGCTCATGTCTTCCATTCACTGCTAAAACAAACGAGGAAGACTAAGAAATGGATAGATTCAAAGAAACAAAGATCCCAAATAATTGAATAAATTAACTTTAAAAATTCCCAAGCCAGTCGCCTAAAATAGGAATCATTAAAACAAAACAAATTAATAAATGAGGAAGACAAAGAAATGGAAACAAACAAACAAACAGAAAGCCAAAAAACGGAATAAATGACCTCCAAAAAGCCCCAAATCAGTCACCAAAAACATGATTCATTCAAATATAAACAGCCAAAAAACCCCAAGACCAGTAATTTAATATTAATTGAAAATAGGATAGGAAACATACCACTTTTCATTGAACAAGGCCGGGTTGATAACATGTTTTAGATTCGGCAGGGCATCTCAATTGATAGAATAGTTGAGAGATGGAAGATGAAGATATAATAAATACTGCCAATAAATATTATTCATCTAAGTATATTGACAGAAATACTCTCAATTGAATAAATCCAGAATCGGCAGGGAAGAATAGTAGGAGATGAGGTATTGATAAAGGGGATAATGGATGATGGTAAAAAAAAAAAAGGAGAAAATGGGTGCTGGAGAGTGAATGAAGGAGAATGAGTGAGAAGGACAGATGAAAGAGGGGAATGGGAGGAGCAGTTGAAATACTATTTAACACATGAAGAGCACGCATACACTATTTTTTAGGTACAGTAGTAAGAGGTTTTGGCTTTTTAAGATGTAAGGATATCCCTCGTTTCTAGGTATATTGTCTCCGTTTGATTATGACTAAATTTTAGACACAATGATGTTATGTCAGTATAACTCAAAATTCAATCACATTCTTGCCATAATCAATGTGGCGGGTAATAAGTTATCACTCTATTATAATATGTAACACTAGGAACCAGACATTTAAATCTGGTGCTACTGAGCCTATACTAAATAGTACTCCCTCCGTCTCAATCATTTATTTGCCTTTGATTAAAATACCCCTCACAAAGAATATAAAAGGCAAACAAATGAATGAGACAGAGAGAGTACTAGCATAGATCATATTTAAGCAAAACCAAATAAGTAAAACCAAACAAAAACACGGTTCGGGTAAGACTCTAAGAGGACTTTTGCCACTAAAGCTAACTTATCTTGCGGTTGGGGTAAGACTTTAAAAGGACTTTTACCACTTAAGCTAACTTTTGTTCTTACCAACTACATTTGCTTCGAGGCTAAAGATCCATTGTTTTCTTATGTGGATTGTATTAAGTTTATAGAATTGCATAATTAATCAATGAAGAATGTTACATATATATAGTGCTTTACATAGCCACTCATATCTAACCTAATGCTTTACCAGCCGTAATATTAGCCTACACAATGGAGAATATTATCTTTACAATATACAATTTGATATGCAAAATAACTAATATATATTATGCTTAGGATATGATATTATTGGGATCTTGAGTATATATTTAATATTCCTAATAGATTGTACTTGCTTCTCCGAGTCAAAACACTAATACTATTTATAAAACTTAAAAATTCATAAAAAGCTAAAAAAAAAAAAAAAAAAAAAGAAACAGGGTACAATGAGCATTGAGCAATACCTTTCTTTACCCAAAATATTCACAAAAGGACATGTACTATGGTAGGAGTCCTAGGACAATGCAAAACGTGCTTCTTCTTTGGCTAGTAAAAACCCACCAAGAGCCTGAATTCGAAACACCAGCCTAGTTAGATATCTGTCAATTTAGCACTGACGATAAAGAGGCGACTTGAATGAACCAGCGCGGACGAACAGAAACATCAATAGTTATCGTGGTATTACCCAAGTTAGAACAATAGTCTAAGCGATCACTTGTTTAACGTCCTCAGGTTCACTGACCTCACTTATCTACACAAAAACGCCGGAAAATGAGCTCGGGTGCAAAGGGAAAAGATTGTCGTCCACAAGCCTCCAGTATAGACAGTCATTGTATTATACAGAGAGTCTTCAGTTTTACAACCAATTTCCAATCCTCAATAGCGAGATATGTAAATGTGGTATAGCTTGCAGGCTCACCCGGCAATTAGCTTTAAGCGTGTCAATTGATTTCCTCGAGATGTGGCTAACTAGTTCATCCTCAATATCAAAATGTCTTCCAACCATCTTTTGCTGCTCTTCAGGATTAGTACCAAGTAACTGCACAAAACAAGAAAAACCAAATTTCATTGAGATTATCGACTTTCACAACAATGGTAACGCTACCAAGTTATCTGTGTTACAGCATGGTAACATCCCAAATATATTGTGAGACGGTAGGAAAAAAAACAAGATAACCGAGAAATTCTAAGATGGACAAGGCTACTGCATCACAATTACGCATATATATGATATTCTTATTGTAATTAGAAAGGCGAATCAAACAAGATCTCACATGATTATATTTTTACCTTATATGTTACAAGTAATATCGAAGATTCTCTTCGTTTATAAATAATGTCAAAAAGATAAATGATGTGTTTGGTTATTAATGGAGGAAGTATAACTAGAAACGATACCATCCAATTGATAAGCGGCTCAGTTCACACACATATTTAAGTGCACTACTCAACTCGAAACTAAACCCTAACTCAAATAAGCTAATAATCTCCATAAAACACAGTAAACAACAAATTAAATCGAAAAAGTAGTCAAATTGTGATTATACCATACGCCTAAAATAATAATTATATGATAATAAAGTATAAAAGAACGAAGATATACATACAAGAAATTGTATTGCAAACTAAGAATTTCAAATTGATAGGATTAAACGCCTAAAGAAGATGATTGAATGAAGTACGACAGTCAAAAAGTTTTAAGGTATGAAGCTCGAGATATGGAGCTTTAATGGCGGATGAACAAAGACAGATACTGAATGACCACGTGTTACTCTTTATAAAACTGTAAACACAAAAAATTAACAAGATGGGGATGTAGCTCAGATGGTAGAGCGCTCGCTTAGCATGCGAGAGGTACGGGGATCGATACCCCGCATCTCCATTTTTATTTAATAATTGTATTAAATCTAATGCAAAAACTAATCAATTTTAGTAACCAAACACATTTCTACTTTACGTTTTTACTCTTCACCCTAATATTCATTTTCTAATAGAAGTATTAGTCAGAGCATAACAGAAATAAATATCTCGTAAAACAACTCCTGCATACATAATTTATCACCGTCATATAATACGTACTCCCTCCATTATTCTTTATATGTCGTTTTAGCTAATTGATAAATTTACTCTTTATATGTCGTTTTACATTTTTCATGGACTTTCTCTCTTAATGAAATTGTAATTAATTATGGATCATTAATTTCATCCCATACAAAGCTTTTTTTTCATTGGTTTACAATAAAGAAATTCACAATAGTTTATAGAGTACTATGCATTTTGTTATTTCCAAAGTCAATTTAAATGCCTAATTAATGTTCTAATCACATTAAATCCATCTTCTTAATAGTTGTGCTTTTTCCTAAAACGACATATAATGAATAATGGAGGGAGTATGTATTAAGCAACAGC
The DNA here is from genome assembly GCA_022085475.1 of Heliosperma pusillum. Classification (NCBI taxonomy): domain Eukaryota; kingdom Viridiplantae; phylum Streptophyta; class Magnoliopsida; order Caryophyllales; family Caryophyllaceae; genus Heliosperma; species Heliosperma pusillum. The sequence continues at coordinate 20,901 of JAIUZE010073268.1, read as the reverse complement.
AACAACAACACCTTGAGCGCAAAAGAAAGAGGCCACGCAGACTCAGCAAAGGTTATCACTTACTGTATGATATTGTTAGGATCTATTCCCCACTTTTCACCTTTTCACAATGCAGGAAATACTGCCATCAATTTCTATCACAGTAGTAGCATTTATCTTACTTGTTTACTCATATTTGTTGGCAACCACACTTTGACCAAATTTCCTATCACAATTTGCTCCGTTTATTCTCTTCTCTTCAACTGAAATTCAGTAAACGAGAAACGCTCTGTAAATTTTCACCATTGATCAGAGTACAAATATGCAGACTTGTAAAAAAAGAACTTCAGTATGTACACTTCTCAAAATAACTACAATATACACCACAAATATAACCATAACAAGAAGAACGTTACCCCTCAAAGGTTCCTGCAAATCAGGGGTTAAGGGGTGGTCAGATGTAGTGACGTAACACAGCCTTACCCTTACGTTAGCAATGTATAGAGATTGTTTGTAGATGACCAATGAGAAAATTGCATGGAGAAATGCATCTAATATCTGTGATAGCTAAATAGCAAAGAGCATGGACATATGATATAAAAATAAATAATAAAGTTTAGAGCTAAATAAAAAGGCATAACGTTACCATTATAATGAGAAGTTATAGTCACTTAACAAATACATCAAGCAAATTAGAGCAGAACGACAGAAGTCACAGAACATATGTGATAGCTTCCATTAGTCCATTCTAAAACATGGATATCAAAATAGAAAGAGCAACATACCATTATCCTCCAAAAAATACTTTTGAAGCAAAGCTTTGTCCGGATCGCTAACATTAGGATTACGAGAAGTGAGCAAGCTCAGAAGTAAAGAAGCAGTTTTGGCATCAGCAGCAAATCCTTCGCTTCGCATTTGGTGAAGATGATCCAAAGCTTGAGCGATGTCATTAATACCGAGAAATCCTTTAACAATTGTATTGTATGTGCGTTCATTTGGAGAACATTCATTGTCCGCCATCTCCTTTAAAAGTTTGGTTGCATCACTCAATAACCCTTTCTTACATAGCCCATTAATCATTATATTGTAGATAGCTATGGTCGGCCCCAACCCCTTAGCCATAAGAAAATGGAACACCTCAACAGCTTCTGCTAGTCGTCCGACTTCAAAAAGCCCATCAATTATGATACCGTATGTAAACATATTTGGGGCCACTCCATTATTCTCCATCTGTTTACGTAAGGATATCGCCATATCAATCTGTGCATTTTTAAACAGGCCATCAAGCAATGAACTATAAGTGACCACATCAGGTGCCACGCCTCGATCTTGCATATCTTTAAAAAGCTGAATTGCAAGCTGGAGTCTGTCATCCTTGCACAAGGCATCTATAATGGTGCTATAGGTGAACACATTTGGGGTTATTTGTGTTCCTTTAAGATGCATGTCCCGGAATATTTCCAAAGCCTTGTCAATTTTTTTACACTTGCAATATCCATTGATTAAGGTGGTGAAAGTCACAACATCAGGCATGACACCATCTTTCACCATAATATCAAGAAGCTTTTCTGCCTCCTCCGTTTCTCCACGCAAACAGTACCCATCCACTAAAGCATTGTAAGTAATAATGTTAGCGTGGACACCTCTTTTAGTCATGAGCTCAAAAATGGCCCTTCCTTCATTGACATTTCCTTCTTTGCAGTAGTAGTCAACTAAGGTACTGTAGGTGACAATGCCAGGAGCAATGTTGTTGTTCAACATCTCAGTCAGCAACCCCTTAGCATCATCCAAATGCCCTAAACTACAGAGTCCTCGAATTAAGGTAGTGTATGTGACGACGTTAGGTAAAATGTTCTTGGCTGTCATTTCCTTGAAAAGACCAAGTGCTTGAGGTAACAATTGGTCTTTACAGAGACTATCAATGATGGTGTTATAAATGACAATATTGGGCTTAAAGGGGGCTTTAGACTCCATATTTCGAAGCAAACGTAAAGCACCAGCATTGTCACCAGATCGACAAAGGCCTTTGAACATTGTACCGTAAGTCATATGGTTAGGTTGGATCCCTAACTTGACGATTTTATCCAACAATTTTACAGCTTGGTCCAACTTATAAGAATCAATAAGGCCATTGAGTAAGGTATCGATGATGACAATATCGGGTGAATAGCCAAGCTTAACGTACTTACCCAGAAGAGAGAATGCAAAATCAACGCGGCCCAAGGAACAATAACACTTGGCGAGAATACCAATGGAATGCATATCGGGGCGGAGACCGGAGAATTCAAGCTGATTAGAGAAAGTAATAACAGTGGAGAAAGGGGGGTGGGGTTTAACCTTAGACATTGCAGTAAATAATTGATTGAAGATAATAATAGAAGGGCGAGGACGAAGAGAGTTCAATTGATGAAATATCGAAACCGGAATATCAATTCTAGTAAACCCTAATCGACATTGTTGTTTAACAGAATTCAGAAATGATCGAGGGTCGTCAATAACATGGGTAAAATGACGATAATAATTAGGGCTAATAAATTTGGAATGAAATTGAAATTGAAATTGAGGAAAGTTACCAGATAGAAATCTAACCATTTTCGTCGACATTAAAAAACAAGAATGAAGAACAAAGATTTAATAATACATTTTCCACTTTGCTTAACTTGAAGAATTGAATAGCAGTAACCTTAGTTAGTCTTACTGAAATACTGAATTTGAAGAAATGTTGTGAATCTAACAACTTTATATTTTCTAACCGCTAACTTTCAACTTTTTCATTTTTTCGACGACTTAATTATCTAAAATTTCTATTTTTGAAAATGAGTTTTTTTGTAAGCTACATTTTTTAAAAATAGTATGTGTTTGACTACTACTATTTTATACAATTATTTCTCAAAAGGAGTTTTTTCTTCCTAAGAAAATGCAAAATAAAAATATTATGATTAAAGTATTGGAATTACTTTTTCACATACGAATTTTACTTTTTCACATACATTTTTTCATAAACTTTCCATATGCTACCCTTTTCCTAAAACACAATCTCCCTATCTTTTTCTAAACTTAATCCAAATCAATTTTTTTCCCAAACTTGATCAAATTGATTCTCCTATAAACATCTAATCTTAAATCAAATTTAATAAAAAAAATGGATTATAACTCTCCATGAATTTATTTTATTTTATTGCAATTTTGAATAGATTTTTTTAAACAATTCAATAGGATAGCAGTAGATGGTGGTTAGGGTTCATGGGTGGTAGTTAGGGTTATGGGTGGTATGAGTGTCGACGACCACTCAGTCAACCGGCCGGTGCAGGGGGAGGGAGAGGCGGTGGTTTGGCCGGACTAGGGGGAGGGTGAAGGGCGCGGGGGAGAGAGAAAATGCCGGAGCAGGGAGAGGGGAGCGGCCGGAGCAGGGAGAGGAGGAAGGGTAGGGCGAACGACCGAAGCTGGTGGTGGTGGTAGGCTGGTTGTTGCCTGGTGGTGGTGGTGAGGAAAAGGAAAGGGGGAGGGGGGGGGGGGGGGGGGGGTGTCACGTTTTTTTTTTTAAAATAATGGTTTTTTTGTTTTTAGAATATTTGTTTATATGTTTTCTTTTTAAAAAAATATTAACTATAGTAATTTATTTCCGTCGGTGGGTCCGACGTCAGTGGGTCGATCGTCGGTGGGTCAGTCGACTGTGGAGTGGGGGAAGGGAGGAAAAAATTAATTGGAGGAGTGAATGAAAAAATGACAAGGGTAGTATTGTAAAAGTCGTATGTGAAAGAGTAAAATCCGTATGTGAAAAAGCACGTTAAAGTATATCAAGATGGGTTTCTATTTGTACGGAACTAGTTTTAAACCGTGCAAATTGTACGAGTATGTTGTTTCAAACTTTCGTTATTAAAAATTAAAGCTGTAAGGTTATGAATTTATATTTAAGATTTTAAATTTGAATTATAAATGTCAATAGTAATTAGCACAAATGATGCTAGCTTTAGGGTATATCAGCCGAGTCGTTGTTATGGTACAATATTTTTACTGATTAGCTAAATTTGAGTTTCTACTTTTTCTTGTTACTTCATATACTTCTTTAAAACCCGGTTTGAATAATTGTCGGTCCGGGCAAATTGTTTAGCATGTTTCAGTTAGTTAAACTTGTCTATGTTTTGAAAACCTTTGCGTTGGACAAAATGAAAATTTTAATCCGTGCATAATTAAAATGAAAATTTTGACCCCATTTGAATAGTTGCTAACTCGTGCAAATGGTGACACCTGATTTTCATTTAATAAAACCCGTGCATGTTTTTAAAGAGTATTCAATAAATAATTAAATTAATTGACAAACAAACTCACCAAATTTTTTACAAAGTGGGTATTGGGTCGAAGTTACTCTGAGGAAAGGGTATACAATAAGTCCATATACTGATATACATTGTAGCTATTGGCCCGTAAAATCACCCTAAACAAACCCTATAACCTAAAATCTCATTTAAGATGGACATTATTCGTCTTAAGTTTAAGACGGTTAAAAAAACATACAAATCATCCCACTTATTGTCTGAAAAATATCAAAACTTATTTATCTATAACCACCATATGATATGATTTAACCCGTCTTAAATATTCGTGCCCTTAGTCACTCTATAACAGTCTTCATTTAAACACTCGAAAACCAATTATCCCCATTTATCAACTCTCATATCCACCATTAAAAAAGTTGTTAGTTTTCAAAAGGCCAAAATATCTAAAAACATTTTGTTTATATATCAAATATAAGCCGATTTGCATTACCAGTACCATCTTTATCTATATCTTTCCATAAACATATCGTCGTATACTCGTATGTACATGATTTATAAATAGATTTATGTAATTATATCAAATATATTTTTCATGGGCTCAAATATGTTGGCAAGGTTTCTATTTGTAGCCCAGTAGCAATTATTGTATATTTTTTATTTGTCATATATGTTTTGCATGTGCCCGATATAATTGTCAGGAAAAAAACATCTCAACAAATTTTCTTTTTTGCAAATTCAGATTTTTTTAATTATCAAGTTCAATATAAAGACTGTAAATTATAGTATTTATCTAATCATGTAATTTTTCTAAATTATAAATTCATGTAAATAGTTTAGAAATTGTTTGGAAGTAAATTTAAAATTTGAATGTAATTTGTCTTTATTGAATAGTATGTGGTGCTTTTATTCATGTAATGTAAGTTTTCAAGTAAATAATTCCCAAAAAAATGTTAACTTTTCGACTTCCTACTTTTATAGTGAGCTTGACACATAGGATTTAGGATTATAGTGAGCTTGATACATAGGAATTAGGATTGTTGCTTTAATAAAGTAGGATGAACAAATATAAATGAAAATGTATTTATTTTATTTTATTGAAATATTTATAACATACAAATTTATCATTTTGTATATTAGATATTATAAAAGAAGAAGTAAAAGTAGAAGCATCAAATTGATGCTTCGACTTTTTAGCACAAAAACTAGATTTTGAGCTTTTTAAAAGTAGTTTTGGATAATATTTAACTAACTTATATTAGGAACAAAAGGAGTAGTGTTGAATTTATGTTGCTACACATAAATTATTGAATATCAAAAGTGTCAAAACATTCGTCCTTGATTTTGTCCACACCTTGTGTTACCGTCGCCCATGGTGATCCTACTCCACGTAGCCTATGTCCGTAGTTACTTATCTTAAGATACCAAAGGGAGCCTATAACACCTCTCATTTTCACTCTAACCTTTCTAATAGTACTAAAATATTAAATGCTTAAACGTATAGTTAAAGTGTTTTCTTGCTGCAAAAAATTTAACAAGTCTCTCTTGTATTAGATATATCCGTTACAAGTTTTTAACGGGTCAAGTATCTTCCACTTGGTAGATTAAACAAGCCTAGTGAATCACAAGTGACATGTCTTTTCCTACCCGTCACAAATGAGAATTTGTGAAAAGTTATACAAAAATAGCAAAGTAAATGGGGTAGAGTAGTTTATAAAAACAAAAAAAAAAACATCAGACAAGGAGTTTGGCCTGAATTTGTTCAACAAAGCTAACAACCTTCACAAAGCTTACTGCCTCAATCTTGCTCCAAACCCGCTTTATGCCTTGCGATTTCAGGAGTGATATCACCTATTTGAGGGACTGAAAATACCAATCCTATCCCAGAGTTCCGAAAGGTTGAAAGCCAACTTAAATAATGACATATTGGACATCATATACTCGTATTTCATTATAGCATAGTGGTAAAAGGTTGAAGGCTATCAGACATTAAGGTGCAAAGGTGAGGAGAACGAATCTCCTAAATTTTAACTTTTGCATAAGGTACTATAATCATTGAGATAGTCCTGAAAATAGTTGCCGCCTTTTTCCAAATTTGATTGAATGATAGACGGGCAGCTTGTGACTAGCGATGGCAACGGGTTGGGTATGGGTCGGGTCTGGCAAGACCCATACCCATACCTGCATCCGCACCCTTGGACCCAGACCCGACCCATATCCGCATGGGTATGAAATTGTTAGACCCATACCCATATGGGTCTAGTATTTTAGCTAGCTTGCACTGTTAGCAATGAATTGGTGTCATCAAATCCCTTGTTCACTGAGGAGGACCAAAATGGTTGCATAGAGTAATCTAAAGGTCCGCCTTGAGCATAATCACGACATTCATCTAATAAAACTGTCAGCAATGAATTGGTGTCATCAAGCCAGTTATCCCATTATTACCACAGTGCTGCATTAACTGGGATTGTAAAATGTGCTGTGCTGTGGCGTCCCTCCCTTCCCCTCGCTCTCCTCCTTTCACTACCCTCCCTCCCTCGCCCTTTCCCTCCATCTCCAGCATGTCATCCCCCCTCCCTATAACAGTCAGCTCTATTTGACAAATCCAGTTTATAAATTTGTCAAGCTGGCAGGCCTGAAGCAGCAGCTAAGCATGAGTAATATGACCACCCTGTTACACCAAGAAAAAGAATCGCACGAACTTGACTAGTGATTAAGAGTTATAAATTAAAAGAGCAGAGACAAAGCTAGACATCAGGAACACTTGGTTAATAAATAAAAATTCAAGTAAATACCCAAATATGCGTTGAATCCGCTAAGGTCAAGACGACTAACGCATGCAAATCCAAACCAAGTGAGCCATCCCTTCATCGAGTTCCCAAACCTTAGTGCTGTAACTTTGACACCCACTTTTAAACCGTCTTCCTTATACTGTGATATATCATGATACAATAGCCAAGGTTTATACCTATCATTTAATTCAAGGGTATCCTAAAGAAAAATCCTTTCCACCGTTTGATGTGATTGAGTTTTTTGTCCGCTAAATTCATTACTGGTATATAGCCCCAAAAATTCTGTACAAGTCCTATCAATAAAAGAATAATAATTGAGACTGGTGTGAGTGCAAAGCGAAGATATACTACTTATACGGGTGCACCGTGACTGCATACAAAAATAAAACTTGTTTTTTGAGGGAAAAAAAAAAGAAAAAAAAAAGAAGAAAGTTTGCAACCAATAACTTTTCTAAGTTTTTAAAGAGGGCTGCCATGTAAGATGAAGACAATGGACAAAGAGAAGGGTAAATTAAAAAACCGTAGGAAATAGTGGAAGCTTTATGGACACGGCATGTTTAAGGCACCAGAGGCAATTAGGGATTTAGCTTATGCCTCGCTGAGCTCTCTCAGCATGCCTGAGGCACGGTTTCTAAACTAAGATTTCATGTGCGTAAGAGATCATACCTGGTGTGCATAAACTGTATCATCATAGAACAAAGTTCAACAAACACCAGATGCATACAATGGGAGGACGATACAAGGATCTAAACTTCCTTTTAAAGCTGACCATCCCAATAATATGCTCCCCAAATATGCCTGAGGCTGCAAATCAAAACTTCATGCTGACTTCCTCTGACCTAAACTGAAAAGTGATAACAATTCTTTCCCTAAGAAAAATTAAGCGATCACAATCACAACAATAGAATAGAATATGTAAATATTCCTTTTAGTATATCTTTTGCACATCTCTTGGAGAGTTTTGCATCTTTTATTATCCCTCATTAGCGCCAAACTTCATCTTTCTGCAAAGAGAATTTTATATTTCTAATGGGGGAGAAACAAAATGCTACAGAGATATACATGAAGTGATTAATAATTACTCGCTCTATGCCGAACTTTCACCTCAAAAAATACCAATCACCCCATCTCTCACAGGGTCTTCTTTGCCGTATACAGTGGTGAGTGGTGACCTGGTCCCTTGCTCCCAACCAGCACTTCATATATTCAACTAGTGACAACAATCTTAGGACTTCCTAGCACTAGGATTGTAAAATTTGCATCTCTTGCTGGTAAATGTCAAGAATACTGATAATTGGATGAAAACAATAATTGGTAAAGTCCTAACTCCTATACACAACTAGTGGCTTACTGTTTCTGGAAAGTACCTTGAATGTCAGTCGCCAGCAGATGTGAGCTTGGCGTAGCCTTGTAAAAGTAGCATGTTATTCAGATGTCAAAAAATGCTAATCATATTACACACATCAAGTATGCATTCGGCTTTTAACCATCCCTTTGAAACAGAAACTAGAAAAAAAAAAAAAAAAAAAGTTGGCACTGAACTCCGACTTCGTCCAATCCTCCAGTCGCCCCACGATAATCATTATTCTGCCATAACTCTTGGTATCTAGGCTTACAGCAATTACAGGTACGCTGCTACTAATATAGAACTCAATTTTCCTTACTTCTTTGACTTACTGCCGATAAGAACAAGCATAGTGTGTACTGTATACATATGGATTCAACTCAGATAAAAGCAGAACTTAACTTTGTTGCCTAATTCATTAATGAGACATAAGATAACCGAATTTAACATGAAAAAGTTAACATCTAATTAAAGCATACCTAAAGTATATATAGCAGATTCCAGAACCCAGTCAACATCTAACAATACAGTGAATGTCAGTTATGTAGAAAAAAATGAGGCTAGTAAGTAACATAAACGCAAAAGAAATGACCTTCAAACAAATTTGTACGAACATATTTATACAAATAAGTTCCGATTTTTTAAAATAAGTTTGATTTGGAACCAAAACACCAATTTTAAACAAAGTATTTTGAGCATTTTTTTCGAAAAAAAAAAGATGCGACCAGCTAAAAGTAGAAAGAAAACATTACAGTCACGAATACAAATAGGCTCCTCTCCGAAACAATTAACTTGATCATCCCAGATAAAAATAAAATCTATGTCAGTAATAGATTTGCCACCACAATCAGACAAAATGTTGAATAAAAAAAATACTGCTATAAATTATCTTAAAACTAGATAACATTGCAAGCCAAAACAAAGATAAAATACACGTCATCCAAACAGAAATGGATCTACTGCTTGCTTCACAGTGAATGCTAAAATTCTTATGCCTCTCACCTTTCACCTCTCTACGGTTAATGGATAACAACATAAACATTTTGAAGGTACGATAGGAATGAGGAAACAATGTTTGCTTAATCTGAAAGGACACTGAGAAGCCCGAAAAAGAAAGAGCCACAAGTAAAGCATAGTTCAAGTTACCACAAAAAAATCAAAATCAGCAATAAAAACCCATGCCATTTCTCCCAAAATAACTGCACGAAAGCCAGCTTACATCTCTAACAATATGAGTTAACCCAATAGAGGAATCACGAGCTGTAAACCATTTGTTGTCCATAACACTTACAAACATTGGAGCCTTTCTCATTTCATTAACATAATTAAATTAACTGATTATCATACAAAAGGTGAGATCATATTCAACTGTCCCTCACAGTCATAGTCGAGATGGCGTATATTCAAAGATAGTTTTGTTGCACCTTCCATCGCTTAATAGCCCTTGTTGTTGAATCTTTTGACATAATATTGCAGGTATCTATGTGCAACTACAACCCTCCACCACAAGAAAAAATAACAGCTCAACAGTTTTTGCAAGCAGCCCCACTAATTCACAACAGCCAACAGCTATGATAGAGTACGTTAGAATATTATAGGCCACTCAATTATACTCGATCTCTCTATACAGCAAAAGGCCATAGATTTGTGTAACAAAATAGCAGACATCTTACTTGCTTAGCCTTGTTTGTTTAGCTAATCCCACGGCTTCTCAATTTCCTATCAGAACTTGCTTCATTCATTCTCTCATTCCCTGACGATTAGTAAATCATCAATGATCAGATAAACTTCATCAACTGTTGCTTACAACTTATATCTAAACTTCACTACACAAAGCATATGACAAGAAATGGCAGAGGCTTAGGATTATAAACAAAAGCAACAGCCATTATAAATAACTAATGCAAGTACAACTCAAAATATGTCATACCCTCCATTAGTCCATTCTCAGAACATTGATATCAATACAGCAAAGAGCCACATACCATCTACTCAAGAAAATACTTTTGAAGCAAAGCCCTGTCCGTGTCACTAATATTAGGAGTAGTGAGTAAGCCGAAAAATAAAGAAGTAGTGTTGACATCAGCAGCAAATCCTTCCGCCTTCATATGGTGAAGATGATCCAATGCTTTAGCAATATCATTAGCGCCGATGAACCCTTTAATAATTGTATTGTATGTTCGTTCATTTGGAGGACATGCATTGTCTACCATCTCCTTTAAAAGTTTAGTTGCATCACTCAACAACCCTTTCTTACATAGCCCTTTGATCATTACATTGTAGATAGTTACGGTTGGCCGCAAACCCTTAGCCACAAGAAAACAGAAAACCTCAACAGCTTCTGCTAGTCGTCCGGCTTCAAAAAGCCCGTCAATTATGATATTGTATGTAAACGTATTAGGGGCCACTCCATTATTCTCCATCTGTTTACGTAAGGATATCGCCATATCAATCTGTGCATTTTTAAACAGGCCATCAAGCAATGAATTATAAGTGACCACATCGGGTGCCACGCCTCGATCTTGCATCACTTTAAAAAGATGAATTGCAAGCTTGAGTCTGTCATCCTTGCACAAGGCATCTATAATGGTGTTATAGGTGAACACATCTGGGGTTATTTGTGTTCCTTTAAGATGCATGTCCCAGAATATCTCCAAAGCCTTGTCAATTTTTTTACACTTGCAATATCCATTGATTAAGCTGTTGAAAGTCACAATATCAGGCATGACACCATCTTTCACCATAATATCAAGAAGCTTTTCTGCCTCCTCCATCTCCCCCCGCAAACAGTAGCCATCCACTAAAGCATTGTAAGTAATAATGTCAGGGTGTTCACCTCTCTTAGTCATGAGCTCAAAAATAGCCCTTCCTTCATTGACATTCCCTTCTTTGCAGTAGCAATCAACTAAGGTACTGTAGGTGACAATATCAGAAGCAATGTTGCTGTCCAACATCCCAGTCAACAACCCCTTAGCATAATCCCAATGCCCTAAACTACAGAGTCCTCGAATTAAGGTATTGTATGTGACGACGTCAGGTAAAATGTTCTTGGCTGTCATTTCCTTGAAAAGACTAAGTGCTTGAGGTAACAATTGGTCTTTACCGAGACTATCAATGATGGTGTTATAAATGACAATATTGGGCTTAAAGGGGGCTTTAGACTCCATATTTCGAAGCAAACGTAAAGCACCAGCATTGTCGCCAGAGCGACAAAGGCCTTTGAACATTGAACCGTAAGTCATATGGTTAGGTTGGATCCCTAACTTGACTATTTTATCCAACAATTTTACAGATTGGTCTAACTTATCAGAAACAATAAGACCATTGAGTAAGGTATTGATGATGACAATATCAGGTGAATAGCCAAGCTTAAGGCGCTTACCCATAAGAGAGAAGGCAAAATCAACGCGGCCCAAGGAACAATAACACTTGGCGAGAATACCAATAGAATGCATATCGGGACGGAGACCGGAGAATTCAAGCTGATTAGAGAAAGTAATAACAGTGGAGAAAGGGGGGTGGGGTTTAACCTTAGACATGGCAGTAAACAGCTGAGTGAAGACGACCATAGAAGGGCGAGGACGAAGGGAGTTCAATTGATGAAATATCGAAACCGGAACATCAATTCTAGTAAACCCTAATCGACATTGTTCTCTAACAGAATCCACAAATAATCGGCGATTGTCAACAACGTGATTAGCAGAATTAACAAAAGTGGAGTGAAATACAGAATGAAAAAGAGAAAGAGAATGAGAATGAGAAGAGTAAAACTCAACAAGGTTACCTTTAATGAATCTCACCATTATCGTTGATGCTAAAACACTTGAGAAGTTGAGAGTGGTTGGAGTAAAGAGAGAATGTAGGAATATGCCAAACTAATTTACAGATTTTACACTATCACTCACCTAAATGCCTAATCCCTAATATCTTTTATAGGCTCTTATATAATTTTCAATATGTGTTTCACATAGCAATTATCTATATATAGAAAGTCATAGATTGTGATAACTGTTTTTTTTTTTTTTTTTTCTATTTTAGGTATACAAGATCTGTTGATTAAGCAACCGGAGATAGTTATTGACGAGTCATTGGCGATGTCCTTTGATGACGATGGATTCGGATTGGTCAATGAAGAGTCTGTGTCTTGAATAGTTGAATCGTAGTTATGAGGATTTTTTTTATTTGTATTTGAACTTTGGATATTTTAGACTTTGAGTTTGTATGAATTTTAGACGTTGTGTTGTTGTTTTTTATTTTATTTTAAGTACCTAGACGGCTAGAAAGTCTAGAAACTTGGAAAACTAGAATTGTGTATGATTGCGAAAGTCGGGAACCGTTAGTAATGCTACAAAGTCTCTTTGGTTTCATATAAATTGCTGTAAATTGTAATTTAAAACGGTTCACGGTTAACCGTAAAACCGAACCGTTTTGTTCGGTTAACCGAACCGAAATAAACCGTATCAAACGGTTCGGTTTAGGGTCGACTTGCAGCCGAACCGTATATTCGGTTCACCGTACAAACGGTTCGGTCCGGTTAACCGAACCGCGAATGAACACCCCTATGAGACGGTCTCACATTCTGTGAAGGTTAACTTTTTTTTTTTCAAAATACCATTTTACAAATAGCAATAAATAAATGATTTTTTTCTATTAGAAAAGGATTGTCTCATGTTTGAGAGCGTTTTACTCTATACTTTGTGATTAGTTATTCGTAGGGCAGCTGAGGTATCTCGTCCGTTGTGTTAGTTGTGGATCAGATTAAAATAAACCGGGCCATCTCAAGTTTTGTCGAGTCAAAATACTTAACTAGGTCGAGTCGGGTCAATAATGGGTTGGGCTACTCAGATCAATAAACAGATATGTTCAAGTTCAGACTGGTCATTCAATTGGTAGGGTTACTTTAGATCCAAATGCTTGATCAGGTCAAGTTCGATTTGGTTTTTATGGTCATTCACATGCCGAGTTAATTGTAAATACATATTGGTTCTAGTCGATCGGTTTTTTTTTATATATTTATTTTATTATTTATTTATTTACTAAATTTAATTTATTATAATTATTTTTATTATTATTTATTTATTTATTTTATCGAATAGATAGTTTTATACTTGTGTAGCCGTGTAGATAGATACACACCGTCAAGTATTGTTCAGTAAATATCTCTTAAGACGGATGTATACGATTTAACAATAAAACTAGCATCCCACGTGTGCATATAGAAGACATATATGTTCTTTTTTTTTTTACTATGCTTGACCCGTCTTAAGTTTAAGATAAATACTAACGTTTTAAATGAGAATTTATAAATATTGTTAAGACGGATATTGTCAAACGATAAACATTTGAATTGAGTACATGAGTGGATCTTGTATTGTACATCTTGGATGGACTTGAATTAACTTTGTAAAAAGTACGTGACATGACTCCTAAGTTAATAAGTGCGAAAAGTGTGGAATTTTTGTCAGATAGCACCTAATATTTACCTCTTCTCTATAAATGGCACCTAAAGTTATTTTTTTTTCCCAAAAGCACGTAACATTTACTTTTTTATGTCTAATGGCACCAAACTAACTTTTCCGTCAAAAAAAGTCAACGAACCGTCTTGACTAACGGAGGAATGGCTAACATGTCATTGTTTCCCCAATTCTTTATGTTTTCCCTCCAACTCCAACTCCAACATCCTCATTCTTCCTCATCACTCAAAACACAGTCAAAACTCCAACTTCCTCATTCTTCCTCATACTTCAATCCATCAATTTGTAGAAAGAAAAATGAAGAGATAAATTTTCACAAGATCGATATTGATTTGCATGAACAGAAAAGGTATGTCTTCTCTGCCACTGGAGGTGGAGGGAAAACATAAAGAATTGGGGAAACAATGACATGTCAGCCATTCCTCCGTTAGTCAAGACGGTTTATTGACTTTTTTTGATGGAAAAGTCAGTTTGGTGTCATTAGACAAAAAAAAGTAAATGTTAGGTGCTTTGGGCAAAAAAAAATAACTTTAGGTGTCATTTATACAGAAGAGGTAAATGTTAGGTGCTATCTGACAAAAAATCCGAAAAAGTGTCTATCAACAATGAGAATGGAAGATCTCACTAAAGGTGTGCGGTGAGTTGTCAGAGCCGGCCTCAGCCTCTGAGGGCCCACAGCTTGCCTCCCTGTACCTTGGAGTCGGCCATCATTAACCTTGGTCAGTCTGTTCCATCTCGACTTACCATGGCTCCATCTGCTCGGCCATGTGCAATCCATCACCTTCCGCCATCCCGCCTATTAAGCCCATCAGATTAGAGTCAGCTACATATCAGATCATGAGCAACATTATAATGCTAGTGGATAATTACAGTAAGGGATGATCGTTTAAAGTTCTTGTAAGAATTGTTGCTGAGGCTTTGCTTGTAGGCAAATTCTCATTTCAGCCGTGTTTTTTCCGTCTGAAATTAAATATCGTTTTGTAATGAAAAGTGTGATAGATGAACCATCTCAACCAAAACCTTAAGGTTATGGTTGAGGCCCATATATTATAGTTATATTCTATTATGCCCCCTCACTCGAATGCCCGTTGGGCTTGAAGAGTGGTTGGTTAGTGCACATGCCCCCCATACCATGTGCGGGTTTTTCCACTTGGTGAGTTTGTGAGATATTGGGGCTGCCAGGGTTTGAACACGTGACCTTCGTTCACTCTAGCTCTGATACCATGATAGATGAACCATCTCAACCAAAACCTTAAGGTTATGGTTGAGGCCCATATATTATAGTTATATTCTATTAAAGTGATCATTTGTGACAAAATATTGCAACTAAAGTTTCACCTAAAATTATTCACATTTTATTAGAAAATTATTCTGGTAACTTTTTATCAAAAAATGTTCATATTTTATCGTAAGTGGATCACAATTTCTCCGTCTTAATTTCAGACGGATAAGGCCCGTCTTAAGGAAAACTTGTTGTTTGTATTAGTGTTTCTTATCCCATTTTCCGTATATTTCCTCTGTCATTACTAGAGTCATTACGGAGCCTTTAGTTGACGAGTTGTTTGTGTGCTATAAGGTTTTCAGTTTGCACCAATGATTCTGTAAACTGGTGGAGAAATATATATTTGGTCTCTCATACAATAAAGGTTTCAAATAATAACAGGAGCACAATTTTAACAACATTATGCAATTTGGTTACATGAAGTTACTCAGTGGTTTCAAATAATAACGCGATCTCTGCTGAGTACCCAGAGTTCAGCAACAAGGATAAAACTCTAGTTTTCCAATTCTCTGTTAAGCATGAACAGAAGCTTGATTGCGGTGGTGGTTACATGAAGTTACTCAGTGGTGAAATCGATCAGAAGAAATTTGGTGGTGACACCCCTTATAGGTTTTCCCTTCCCTCTTTCTCGTTGAAAGTATGCCTCACCGGTGGTTACGATTGCTTTCAAGTTCTTTAAGACACTCGTATGACATTATATCATTTGTTGGCATTGCAGCATCATGTTCGGTCCTGACATCTGTGGGTACAACACCAAGAAAGTCCATGCCATTCTTACCTACAATGGGACTAACCACTTGATCAAGAAGGATGTCTGTTAGGAATGTGTAAGGGGATAATTGTGTGTCTGTATTAACATTTGGCTTGAGTACATATAGTGACGGGATTGAACTCTTAAGCTACCCGATACAACTCTTAGGCTACCCGATACATTGACTCAAGACATACACCAACCCTTAGCTTTCCAATACAACATAAATGACCCATATAATAATATCTAGCTCTATTACCCCCCCTCAAGCTGGAGCATGCAGATCAAGAATGCCCAGCTTGCGGAGAAGAAAAGAAAACTGTGGAGCACCCAAGGCTTTGGTAAAAATGTCCGCCAACTGATCGTGAGTAGATACGTGAGCAGAAATGATCAAACCTTCGGTGATGGCATCACGGACGAAATGGCAATCAATCTCAATGTGTTTTATCCGTTCATGAAAAATTGGATTCCGAGCAAGATGTAAGGCGGATTGATTATCACAAAACAGGCGCATGGGCAAGGTCAAGACGACATCCAAGCTAAGAAAAAGGCCTTTGAGCCATTTTAATTCACAAACAAGGGCGGCCATAGACCGATACTCGGCCTCAGTTGAAGAAAGAGAGACGGTATTTTGCTTCTTGGTTTTCCAAGAGATGGGCGAGTTACCAAGAAGAACAAGCCAACTAGTAGCCGACCGACGAGTCGTAGTGCATCCGGCCCAGTCCGAGTCGCACCAACCAGAAACAGTGAAGGTACTAGAGGAACTGAGGAGAATCCCTTGACCCGGACAACCCTTCAAGTAGCGCACAACTCGTAAGGCGGCAGACATATGATCATGTCTCGGTTTGGTCAAAAATTGAGAGAGCACATGAACCGCGTAGTAAATGTCAGGCCGAGTTATAGCAAGATAAACAAGGCGACCAACAAGACGGCGATAGGGCTCAGGATCAGATAAGAAATCACCAGTAGCATTACCGAGCTTATGATGTTGTTCAATAGGTGTAGGCGACGGTTTACTACCCAACAGCCCCGTTTCAGAAATGATGTCGAGTGCATATTTACGCTGATTCAAGTAAATACCCTCACTACTGCGTGCTACTTCAAGACCAAGAAAATATTTGAGCGGTCCCAAATCCTTCATATGAAAACAATCCCCCAAATATAATTTGAAAGCAACAATAGTGGAAGCATCATTTCCCGCAATGACAAGGTCGTCAACGTAAACAAGCACAAAGAGACGAACCTCACCACGCGTGAAAGAGAAGAGTGAATAGTCCGAATAGGATTGGGTAAAGCCATAATCTCGTAGGGCGGCAGTTAGTTTGGCAAACCAACAACGAGGCGCCTGGCGGAGACCATATAATGACTTCTTTAAGCGACATACCTTGCCTTCCTTACCTCGACTAAAACCAGGAGGAAGCCTCATGTAAACTTCCTCGTTCAAATCACCATGAAGGAATGCGTTATGTACATCCATCTGGTGCAACTCCCACTTTTTTTTATTGCAGCAACAGCTAAGAAGGCACGGATGGTACCCATCTTGACCACAGGAGCAAAAGTTTCCCCGTAGTCCAATCCTTCTACCTGATGATTACCAAAAACAGCAAGACGAGCTTTAAGACGCTCGATTGAACCATCAGACTTATATTTTATTTTATACACCCAACGACACCCGAGAGCCTTTTTGTTAGAAGGAAGATCGGTAAGCTCCCATGTTTCATTACGTTCAAGGGCCTCGATCTCGTCACGCATTGCCACACGCCACCCGTCATCACAAATAGCTTCCTTAAACGAAGGTGGCTCGACCCCTACCGTAATAGCTGCCAAAAAATGTCGATGTTTGTCCGAAAAATTATGGCAATCAACATAATTAGCTAAGGAGTAGGGAGTACCTGAAGACAACGTTGGTGAACCAGGTGAGCTAGACGGCGGGGATGGACTTTGTGCAGTGTCGAGAGCGTACCCACGAAGACGAGTATTGGGAAATTTTAAGCGCTGACCACGACTAAGAACAAGGTCAGTGGTGGTGGATACCTTAGTAGGAGAGGACGGAGCTTCCTCAGCACTAGATGGGACACTTAAGGACCCTCCTTCTGTGGCAACACCGTCAATAGGGTCACAAGAAACGTCCCCATTACCACCACTCTCAATAATAGGAGGGGTATCCGGATTAGTGTGAGTTTCAACATGGTCATCCTCAAGCCCAGGAAAGGTTTCCAAATAGGGCGAAGAGGAAGGAACAAGGGGCGAAACATGGGACACAAACGGGAATGATTGCTCATGAAAGACGACATCACGAGAGACAAAAAAAGATTCCGTCTCAAGATCATATAATTTCCAACCCTTCTTGTTATGAGGATAACCCACAAAAATACACTTTCGACCACGTTTTGCAAATTTATCCCCTCCCGTATTTTGGTTGTGTGCAAAACACAAGCACCCAAAAACACGTAAATTCTGGTAAGATGGGGATGCGCCAAAAAGACATTCATACGGGGTTTTGTAGTCGAGCAAGGCAGATGGGGTACGGTTGATTAGGTAGGCCGCCGTAAGAATACATTCACCCCAAAAGGAACGAGGTAGATGGGCTTGGAAACGAAGAGCCCGGGCAACATTCAAAATATGACGATGCTTACGCTCGACACGACCATTTTGTTCGGGCGTGCCGACGCAAGAATTCTGAAATAAAATCCTTTTTTTGAAAAAATGTCCCGCCATACAGTTAAACTCAGTGCCATTATCACTCCGGACAATTTTGACGGATTTAGAAAATTGGGTTGTAACCATATTAAGGAAACTCAAGAACATGTCCGTGACTTCTGTCTTATCAAGTAATAAATAAACCCAAGTTGTACGAGAGTAATCATCGACAATTGTCAAAAAATACTTTGCCCCACAAGATGAAATAAGACGGTATGGTCCCCATAAATCACAATGGATTAGCGCAAATAAATCGGAAGCCCGTTTATTATTTAAGTGAAAACTAGTACGGGTTTGTTTTGCAAAATGGCAAGCATCACAAATTAAGCCTTTATTGGAATTAAAACTACTAGCAAACGGGATAGTCTTGACCACTTTATCAGAAGGGTGCCCCAAACGTTGGTGCCAAAGGGAAAGAGAACCTGACCCAGCGCTAATTTGATTGACCACCAATGGACGAGCCTCTGCACGTATCCAATAAAGTCCATCCCGCAGCTTACCGGTTCCAATCGTCGTCTTCGTAGTACGGTCCTGGATGAGGCAAGAAAGTTTAGCAAATTCAAAGATATAGTTAGTAGCCGAGGTAAGTTGAGAGACCGAGATCAAATTGCAAGTTAAGCTAGGTACGTATAAAACATTCTGTAAAGTTAAATATTGATTGATATAAACCGAACCCAGGAGAACGGACTCAACCCGTTGGCCATTAGGAAGACCAACGGGACGAGGGGAGATAGTAGTCTGATCGAGCAAACAAGATAGGACACCGGTTACGTGATTGGAAGCACCGGTGTCGAGTATCCAAGAACACATACCACTAAGACGATCATCGGCAGGAGAGAACGAGGAGACCATATTAGCCTGCACTGTAGAAGACGGCCCCTTAGAAGACGACCCAGACCCGGATACCCCATGGGTATTACTGCCAGACCCGCGAGAAGCAGCCCGAGCACGACGGTAATCGGCCAGAGTGCGAGGCCGATCACCCCACCAGTCAGGAAATCTTTGAGTCTTAAGATAACAGTGTGAAATTTCATGACCCCTTGTCTCACAATAGGAACAAAATAATTGACGGCGCACACCGCGTTCTTTGTCACGCAAAGCGCGCCAATCATCGGTGCGGGCAGGAGAAGGCATGGCAAAAGCAACAATATCAGAAATGTCGGGGGTTTCAACACGGGCCCGTAATCTTTCTTCCTGCAGGACGACGTGATACGCCCGATTCAAAGTGGGTAAAGGGTCGAGTTGAAATTGTTGGGACCGGATATTAGCATAAAGCGAAACATCTAATCCCATAAAAAATTGATGTAATCGTTCGTTATCTAAACGCTTAATGGCAGCCGGTCCGATGGCACATTCACACTTTCCACATTTACAGGAAAAAGGGGGTTCATGAAGAACAAGAGAGTCCCACAAGGATTTCATTTTACCAAAGTAAGTCGTAACATCCATACCTTTGGCTTGTTTACAGTTGTGTAATTCAGTCGTAAATCCAAGAATAACATTTGGCTTGTCCATTCTTGTGTTCGTGCGTCTGGAAAAAAATTTGGGGATTTTGATTTGATTAATTTGGGGATTTTGATTGATTAAGTTGTTTTGATGTGGGAAGAAACCCGGATTACTGATACCATGTTAGGAATGTGTAAGGGGATAATTGTGTGTCTGTATTAACATTTGGCTTGAGTACATATAGTGACGGGATTGAACTCTTAAGCTACCCGATACAACTCTTAGGCTACCCGATACATTGACTCAAGACATACACCAACCCTTAGCTTTCCAATACAACATAAATGACCCATATAATAATATCTAGCTCTATTAATGTCCCATGTGAAACTGACCAGTTGACTCATGTTTACACTTTCATTCTTCGCCCGGATGCAACTTACAGCATTCTTATCGACAACGAGGAGAAGCAGAAGGGCAGTCTGTATGAACACTGGGACCTACTTCCGCCTAAGAAGATCAAGGATCCAGAAGCCAAGAAGGTATCAACTTTTGGAAGTCAAATTTCTTTTTGTTTCATCTGCAACGCGTGCGAATGTTGATATCTTGTTATGTCTTATTAATTCAGCCCGAAGACTGGGATGACAAGGTGTACATTGCTGACCCAGAAGACAAGAAACCCGATGGTTACGATGACATCCCCAAGGAAATCCCTGATGCCGATGCAAAGAAGGTATTGTATATCGCCATTTGAGATTATAATTGAGTGTTGATATTATAATAGCCAGTCTCCTATT
The DNA here is from genome assembly GCA_022085475.1 of Heliosperma pusillum. NCBI lineage: Eukaryota > Viridiplantae > Streptophyta > Magnoliopsida > Caryophyllales > Caryophyllaceae > Heliosperma > Heliosperma pusillum. Next base: position 61 of record JAIUZE010073268.1, on the reverse strand, counting down.
GAGTGTCGCTGACGTGTTCTATTTATTAGCCCGAGGACTGGGATGATGAGGAAGATGGTGA